>JAIGNY010002877.1:187500-232500 GCA_020152595.1 Chiridota heheva
AACGGTAAATGATATTCTTACTTGTAAAAATTTCGTCTGGACAGTAGCCTTTTATGTCATTCAATTCCCGATAATGGACACAAACCAATAACCTCACCTGCTGCCACCACAAATAAAAAAACATTTTCTCTATATAGAATCTAATATGTTTGAATATGTGAATCGTGAAGAAATGTGACAATATGTCAGAAGCTGTTGCTACGTTCATTTATGAAACAATTTGCACACACAGAAAAGTACGCATAGCATCAAAGTTATCTCGACTGGTTTACGATAGATATTAAGCAGAATAAATGTATCATGAATTGCCAGAATAGGGTCTTTAGATGTTGCACGCCGTCAAATAGTTCTTATTTTAATATATATATATATATATTTTAGTATAATTTCCTGTATCATCCGCTGTTTTTATGCAAAATATTTACCTAAAATACCAGGGACATCTATAATATATTCTTCTTAACATTTTTCCTGTGACACGATTAAGATAATATCCTATGGAAAATTGTACAACTTTGAAAATACTAGCAAATCTCCAGCTTTAATGGAACCCACGAGCATGTAGTTGATTTACTTTTCAGCTTTCAAACGGTAAATGAAATTCGTATATATAATGTTAATCTAATGTTGAGTCTAGGGGGCCGAGAAACAAATAAATTTCGATAGAATCAGCATCCGTTTGGAGGCCATACGCATTGCAACAATGCCATATCATTAGAAGCTTTCCAGCTTCCAAATGCAAAATGGAGTTCTTACCTGTTTTCCTGTAAATATTTCGTCTATACTGAGCCGTTTATCTCATTAAAAACCGATAATGGACCCAAACCAATTGTCTCACCTGCAGCCACCACAAACAAAAAACCCATTTCCTTTTAATAAAAACTAATATGTGTGAAGATATGTGACAATATGTCAGAAGCTGTTGCTCCCTTCGTTCATAACTGTCATGAAACAATTTGCACAGCAAAGTACGTATAACGTCAAAGCTATCTTCGCAAAGGTTAATGATAAATATTAAGAGGAATATATATATATATATATATATATATATATATATATATATATATATATATATATATATATATATATATATATATATATATATATATATATATATATATATATATATATATATATATATATATATATATATATATATATATATATATATATATATATATATATATATATATATACATATATATATATATATATATATATATATATATATATATACACACCAAAAAATTGGCAAATTATTGGTCTTATATGTGGCATCCTAAAATGTGTGTATATATATATATATATATATATATATATATATATATATATATATATATATATATATATATATATATATATATATATATATATATATATATATATATATATATATATATATATATATATATATATATGTGTATATACGTATTGCTTGTTATTATGGGGAAGAAATTGATTATCTTTATAAAAATATAAATGCATTAATGTCTGTGTTCTTTATCTTTAACAAAGGAAAATATAAGGCACATAATATAATATGTTTCTTTTTTATAACAAATGGGTAATTTCAAAGCTTCGTAGGATTTTGTCATCTTGTAAGATTTTTGAGCTAATCTTAATTTACATCTGGAATTTGTTGGAATGGTTTTAAGGATAGGAAATTTATAAACGAATCAAAGCACAGAATGGCACACCAAACAGAAATCATTCAATTTGAATTAATAAGCATCATAATCGGATGAAGACTGATAATTGCTCTGTTCTGTTCACCACTAGTACTAACCTTCCTATATGATTTTTTTACTTTTACATAATTTATACATAGACACAAGAAGCTTTAGAATTAGCTTCATAAAGCAATAGTGTGATAATCGAAGTTCTTATATACCAATCACTTTATTGTTGTTAATATTAATAATGAAAAAGGACTTTTGAACATAAATAGCCTTGTTCAAAACTGTAGATTATCATGAGAACGATTCATGGACTAAAGTCGATAACAGAAACTTTTGAACTATCTGATCAAGTAAATAGTTGAAGTGCATAAGTCAATTCATGTTTATATAGCTATTACTATTTTAGTATTGTGAAAAAATATATATTTATATATTTTTTTGTTAAGACAAATAGTTAGCAATATGTACATGTTCCTTTAAAATGTTCCGAATTAATAGACAAATAAATACAGAAGACGATACTAGTACTAACATTATTTGATTGCACTTTCACATTTATTTTAAGCTATAGTGTTGTTATTAGCTATATTCTTACTAAGAACGATTGGTTATCTTTAGTAATAAGTTATCAAATGTAATACTAAACGCCTTCTAAACATATTAAAACATACAGTCACTTCTGTCACTACAGTCATAAAACTGACCAATTACAGATACAAAGTACATCACTCTCCGAAACTTACTTTGTAAAACCATCTGGCACACACATGTTTTCGACTTGAACTATAAATAATTAAGAAGTTTTATTAACTCCTGATTACACTAGAACAGTAGTCATTATAAAACGTTTGCACTAACCTGCAAGAAATTGAGATCTGTAAATCGCTCCTTGAAAGTTGTAACTCTCATCACTATAAAAATGTGTTAGCTAAAGACTGACAAATCCAAAGACAGCTAAACTAATGATCCAAGCACAGCCAAGCTCAAAAGATATCTTGATCAAAAAAGTTACAAAACAGACCTTTCTTTCATGTGTAAGTAATAACGTAACATCTAACGTAGACAGCAAATGAATGAAACAACGAATTAGAACTTGAACTAATTATACGAACCGTAGGTCACGTGCCAAGTACGGACGCAATAGTGATTAATAGCATGATTGGTTTATATGTTAGACCGTGTGTGAGATTAATTTCAGCGGAGTGAGGCTATTGGATATTTCAATTTATATCTCTTCTTGCTTGCTTTCTGCTTTTGCACTGATAAAAATCACAAGGCGCGATATCAACGGCGGAAATTAACACGATTTGGTAAAATCTTGTTTAGTGTGAAGAGCAACAACATGTTGAACATTCTGATATGTTTTATCCAAATCTGGCATGTCATACCTTCATGGAAATACATAGATACGAAAGGTATCGTAATGCCAGCTCAACATGACCAAGGATATGTAAAGATAATCAGTAATTAGCTCAAGAGGGAAGAGGTGGTAGAGCAACATGTAGAAGGAAATTTCCCTACATTTTATGAATTTACCTTCAACCTGATAGAGAAATTTATAATAATCTTTCACAGAGGTAAACTAGTCTAAGCTATGCTAGTATCGGTTCACAGTGAACGTTTTTGTAATTAGAATTTGGAACAATTTTGATACTATAAAAAGATAATTTGCTTTTGTTCAATGGCATGCAATATTTGTTTAACACACATTTTAAATTTAAATGCCAAAAACGCAGTGAATGTATGCACAACGCTGCAGAAGGGAATTATGGAATAAGTTCGTGTGTAAGTCAATAGACCTACTAAACATATAAAACCTGAACTGATGGCAGTCTTTTGTCTATAGTCCAATGTTTGTTTAACTTACAGATAAATAATTGATAAATTTGTTGAAAATTTCAAAGATGAACCTAATTCAAAGCTTCCGTCTTGTGGGAAAGGTGCTTTTTTTGTTTGACACAGAAGTTCCTGCGGAAATTTAAGACTTTAAGTTCTGCCTTAAAGAGATTAATTTAGAGTGGCTTTACGATCAGATAAATTCTTATCAAATGTTGTTTTAAACGAGCTGCACAAAACACACTGACATACATCTACATTGAATCACCAACATTGAATCTTTCAGTGATCTTTAAATGTACAGAGCGGTTACAGAAATACTATTTCATAAGACATCCAAACAAATTGCCAAAAAGGACTCCCAAGTCGCTTCGCCATCTGCAACGTCATTCTATGTTTAAGGCTTTTATTATTCAAAGAAAAACAATGGAGCATCAAATTAAGAAAATTGATTCGAAAAGTACGAAGATATATGAAATTGGGTTGACCAGTATATCTAATTCTTCAAGAAAATAATAAACTTGTGACGTCATCAGTTGGGTAACACTCCGCTTAGCTTGAAGAAAAAAAGGAAAGAAGATATTTCGAAATGTAGCAAACCCGGTTAGCGCGCTAAGGGTAAACAAGGATTTCATCCACCCACCAATGACGGACAACATCTATGCGCAACGCGGACTCAAATTACATCGTAGAAAGCTCTGAAAATATTGTGCATATTTAAATGCCAGACATAATGATCTGAATAACAAATATCTAAAAGTATATCTGAAAGAATACGCTTGATTGGTTGAACATGATAGTTCAAATCGAAAGATATACCAATTCAGTTAAGCCAGAACCGATATTTAAGCAATGATGTTAGATATACTATTCTAATTGAAATGTACTAATGTTATCAACAACCTATGATATGTAAAAGCATAACATTTCACAGCCACATTACAATCTGGATCATAAAAGTACAATAACTTAAACCTTAATTATGTCATCATTATTCGCCGTAACCTTTCTCCATTCAATGCAATCTGCAGCAAGGTCTAAATTTTGGAACGGGCTCATGATATGCTAGAAGCTTCTGGATATATTGTACATATATATTGTGACAGAATTCTGGATAATCAGCATAAACGTATGACAGGTCACGTGAAAGACTGATCATCAAATATCAATAACGATAGTTTTAATCGAACCAAGAAATTAAGTTTCGACAATATTTCACATCGTATGATAAGTCAATATTGTTATATAAACTAATTCAAATTAGACTAAACCAGTGCACTTATATATGATACTACACAACCACTTAACATATAACCGAAGTTACAATTCCGTCCGTCCATATATTACAATAATTACATCCTGAATCGAAGAGTAACAAGCTAAAGTCATTTTTTTTTTCTCCAACAAATCTATTTAATAAAATCTCGTTTCTTTAAAAATTTGACCCAAGATATCTTAGAACCACAGCTAAAATATCGGAGAATAAAAGACTTGATGAAAAGATCAATGATGTGAATCTTGTTGTTTCCCAAGAAAAAAGTATAGGTTAACACTGACATGATTAAAAGCCAAGACATTTTCGAAAGATGCAAAGGAACTATTACCTTTTGACCGTTCGAGTGCAGAAAGAGTCATGCAAGTTCACAAGGGTCAGAAATCTGTGGAAGATCTCGGCTTCGTGAGTCTTCGTAATATGTCGCTACATAAAACGGGAGCAAGCAGTGCTTACGGAAAGTAAACATGCTCCAAACAAACACCTGTTTTGTGTTTACTTCATTCACTGTTTGGTTTGCTCAATTCTTTTTGAATTAAATAAACAAAACTTTGAAAGAAAACAGTAAATATTTTGCCAGCATATGTTTTTATTTTGGTGAAAGAGAGGTATTGTATCGATTAATTATCAGTTTCTCAAACATGCTAATGTTTTAGCGAAGACACATCATCGCACTTTCCTCTTGTTAACCGCGTTATGAAATAATACCGTATCTATGAGATGATATAGACTTTCAAACTGTTAAATCTAAATCAGCAATTTCCGGAAAACTGATTAATGACAAATGGCCGAAATTCACGTGTCCATAATAAACCAATGGTATAATGGGGGAATCATATCGACCAATCAAATACTGGACATTCTTACCACTCTGCAAAATTAAGGCACAGAATGAGTCCAATCGTATGCTGTCTTAATCACACGTAAAGGTAATACGCGCGCATTGTTGCTCACGAGTTTTCTGTAACTTATTGGTCAGGTAGCATAAGGATTAGTCGAAGCTAAAGACCGGCTAAGGACGGTTTGAAAAGGTCAATATACTTTTTGTAGTAGAGCCTAGACTACGAAGCTGTTGTTTTGGATAACAAGCTTCCTGTCTTATCAACATATATCTGTTACTGATTGGATGAATATTCAAAATAAACAAGTTAAACATCACAGCGCTTAGTTAGAGAAGTTTGGAAATGAAAAGTCTTTTTTGTATTTTGGGTATGTGCGTGTCTGATAATAAGATAATACCGGTCCTCATACCTGAAAATTCCTTTTAATTAGAAAGAGGACTTTAAAAGGAACCAAAATTGTAAAGAAACCGTTCAAAAATCTTATTCCGTGAAGGAAATATTCAAGTTTAAAATTCTGTCTTTTCTTCACAAAAATGACTGGTGTAGTAAGTCTACCATGGAAAGTTGGCGCCCTTATCCTCCAGTCCTCACATTCTTAATAATTGTTTATGTATTTAAAAGAAAATATGTTAAACTTTTTTCCTACTTCAATTATTTTTCCTCGAAGTTTCTTCAGGTCTGAAATTATGATTATCCTTACAAGAATCTGTTTTTTTAATTTTTGACATATTCAATGATTTTAGGCCACAAAATCGAAGGACAAAATATGATAGAATACATAAAGACTTTGAGGAATCTGAAGCAGTGACATCACAACTAGTCTGATTTCAGTTGTTTCTACACAAATGATACCAAACTTCAAACTTAAATATCTCTTTAACGGAATAAGATTTGTGAATGCTTTCTTTACCATTTTGTTTCTTTTGAAGTCTTGGTTTGACAGCTTGACCCCTGAACTAATCCTTTAGCTTCCCAATAAAAGCCGTCAATTTTGCCTCATATATTGTTAGTAGTTACGCGTAATACGTTTCACTACATATGACGGACATCACCTTGCGCGAGTAACTTTCTCTTTACGCACTATTGGTAAAACGTGATGGATTAGCTTCAATGTCGTCACCAGTAACGGAAAATTACGCTAACTAATCCCTCACGCTCCCCCAAACAAGGCCCACATCATAGGCCCACAGTTTGGGGTATAGCGCCTTAACGATGCTTATGTATGGTTGGCTATGGTCGTTTTCTTCGTCCAAAATGCTTCTAACAATATCTTTTTGGGGAAGCACGACTTTTATCACAGTTATCACATTCACAAATTTATCACATTCTCAAATTTCCCACATTTCTCAAATTGGCTACGTTGAAATGTAATTTATATATCAGACATACCTAACTTGAGTGAGGAAAAAAGACAAATAGAACTGTGAGGAAACTATTCTAAAATATTTCTCCATTCAGGGAATAATGACGTTTTATGTTATAACACATGAAAGTGACTGGTGTAGGCCTCCTGTAGAAAAGTGACGTTTCTTGACAATGTTTATGTAGTTGTATAACAAAATTACTTAATTTTCTTCTAATTCAAATTTATTCTGTTTGTTTCTCAACGTTACTTTACAAGAGCCTTGTTTCGGTAATTTTCCGACATGCATTGTAACAAAGTAGCAAACTTACATGCAAGGAACAAAATCTGCATTGAAATACATAATTATTTGGTGGAGATGTAATGGTGTGATGCGACAACTAGTCTTAGTTAAGTCATTTCTAAACAATGCTTTCTTCGTACCATTTTGTATCTTTGAATTTTCCTTTTCACATACGATGAATTATTTTGCCCACTTTAGAAATTTAAACGTAAGGGATATTTATAGTACCACATTCCATTTTACACTCCCTACTTTTGGTTGTTTCCATATTTTTGTTAATCGATTCATTCTCCTTGTAGAATCGGAAGAACAAATAAATCGTAAAAGTCAAACATATTTACTTAATAATCAACAACATCCAAAATATTTTGAAATACCCATCAATTACAAAATAAGTAGTTCACACATATATGACCGTGATATGTAAAAGCATGTTTTTATTTGTAGTAGTTTTGTATTGATTTATTATTACCTATTTTATAGTCCTACGTAAAAATACTTAACGCGGAGATAAAATACACTGCTTAGAAAGTTCGTGATTGGTCAAAATCAATCATCGACAATGCATTCAATTACTGCTGTAGAGGCGTGAAGCAATCATCTTGAGACGAGATTCCCTCTCAGCCAGAAGAAAACGTCTTGACACAGCACCAGTAAATCAGCTACATACCAGCGATCTTCCAATCAGATACGTGGAATCGTATTGCATAGTTTTCTCCACGTTTATACGAGAACTGGCCTTTAAAGAGGTCATGACATGGGCATATTTCACTTATTGAAATAAAATATTTTGACAAATTGATAGACAAATTTATATATTTTTTGTTATAAAACCGTTATTTCCGTGTAGAAAATATGAAATGGAATAACGAACTATGCCGCAATCTAACCCCGGAAGTAAAAAAAAAATGTTTGCGACGATAAGCCTCGTGACGACATTGCATGAATGGTGTATGGTATACGAGTCTACGTTATGCATACTATCAGTACGCCTACGTAGTACCGTGTGTACAGGGATGCAATCAGCAAAGTGATTCATTGCTTGTCTTCACGAGAGTGTGAATTTTGTTTGTTGTCCCCATTTTTCGAACCAAAATGTCGGTTCGGTGTGTTGTTGGTGGTAGCAGCAGTACCAAATGGGCAGGAATAAGTCTTCATAGATTTCCGAAAGACTTAAAAATCCGTAGAATATGGACTCAGTTTGTGCACAACACTCGGTCTGATTCTGTGTGTTCCGGCTACAGTTATGTAGGTAGTGACCATTTTGAGCCAGATTGTTTCGATTCTTAGTATGAAAGATATGGACTTGGCAGTCCTAGCGGCAGTAGGGGCATGAATTAGTTTAAATATTGAATCCGACATTTAGCTTTGGCACATAATCTATCAAGAAGGGTTCTTTTAGGGGGGAAATTAATACTTAGCCAAACTAAGTCAGCTATGAAGCTCAATTTCATGCCATGAAATACTGCCTCAAGATAATTAAATTATTTTTATCTAGCAGCTGTAAGCCACTTCCAACGATTAATTAAAGAAATACCAGGAGTTCAAAGCAGTATGACCACAATCAAAGGTTTACTAAGTCTTAGATCATCATTTTAAGGTATGTCATGAAGACTTACTATCACATCTAATGAATGTAAATCATGTAAATAGTGCAAAGATCTCAAATAACAATTTTCAACCATATAGCAACAGTGTCCAAGTGTACTTTCGTGTAATCTTGAGGGTGGCCTACTTGGTTCTTCACTTGATTGAGCTTTTTATTGGTCACTTCGACACCCTATCCATTGCAGCTACAATGCACTGTCAGTGGACTGCAGACTGTTGTGTAAGCTGAAGTGTGTGGAACATGCAATTAGGGCATAGCCTTTCCCTTTTTTTCAGTTCAGCTCCTTCTTTCTAGGGAGAGTAAAATTAATTACCTTTTTCAATGGCATAACACAATAAGGCAGACTAGCCAGATGTGGTTATATGAGGGAAAGGAAAAATCCTAAGAGTGCTTACACAAACGCAATATGCCTGGTGGGCCACTTGGTTTTGAAGGCTGCTAGACAGAACCACACAAATCTGTTTGTTAGCATTAGTGGGATATGGCATGCAAGCTTTTCCCTAGCATTGAATTTCTTGCTTGCAACAACCATCATATTAGCAGCCTCATTTGATAATCCTCAAAAGTTGATTAACCAGTAAACATTTGCTCACAAAAACTTTACACCAAGGTTATAAAAGCTCAGCAAGACATGTCAGCAAAGCATAACCCTAGGGACAGGCCTGCCATGATGGAGGGGGATAATTTGCCACGGGCCACCCCAATTTAAGGACCCCATATCTGATTTTATATTCCCCCAAAATAGATATTTTCAAAATAATGAAAATTATAACTTATTTGGGGCCCCTGACACTAACTAGGAATGCTCGCTTTCGAATTGATAATGTTAATAGTAATGTTTTTGTTCATAATTAATCCTGATTGTTTTAATAATTCGGACTTCTCTTGCATGAATAAACTATTGTAGTACTGTATTTCAAACGTTATCTTTAAAGAAATAGACAAATATTTTTCAAATCATTTCGAAAATTTTAAATCAAATTTCGATAAACTTCATGAATTCTTGAACATTATCTGCACATGTGACGTCATTATATTCTCAGCTTATCAGTCACGTATGTGCGTGTGAGAAAAATAGTTTTTTTAATAAAATATGACATGGGGTTTTCACCAATCCATTTAAAAAAAAAATGAATTAACATGGGAATATTCCTTTCATGGGAACATTGCAAAATAAAAAATAAAAATCAAATCTGGATGTCATTTATGCTGAAATATTACTTTTAGTGGAGGCGATGCTAAAGGCTGACGATATTTGTCGCAGTGGTTAGTCAAGTTCTGGGTACTTAAACCCCACGTACTCAGCTAAAAGGAAGCACTCCCTAATATTTGTAACTGCACAAGCGGAAATGTTCACTCTGTATCTTTTGCCAACATATCCTCAACACCATCTGACCAGTTGTCTGTAAGCAACAAATCTGTAACGCCTGACAGAAAAAAGAAGAAAAAAGGAAATAACATTTTAAAAAAATAAGAAAATGCATAATAAAAAAATGAATCGGGCCCATTGAATTGAATGTTTCCAATAGGCACTAGACCCAAATCTGTATATGAGAATTGGAAGCAAAACATTACATTGTGACAAAGTTTAATCCACGGAGGGAAATGGATTGAAAACTCTAAAGTGACTGATTGTTTCACATTTTTACAGGATTTATTTGTAACCTCTTTGTAAAGTTTTTCGATCACTGACCCTCACAGAAGGTGGAGACACTGGAGAGTGGGGCAATGACCCACTTTCTCTGCACCTACATGTATGCACACGCTATTTCCCTTTTCCAGGTAAAGGTAGTATTCAGTTGATGAGTCGGTCTTGCAAGCAAGAGGCTTTGATTCTCGGCTGAGGTCATCTGTGTTATGTCCTTGCACAAAGCACTTTATATCGCTTGCGTCATTGAAACCAGGGATAATTAAGAACCGTCTCTATGGGCCTAACGGCTTTGATGGAATTCACTCTTTTCATAGTTCATTACAAATATTCACTAATTATCATTTATTAGCCTATTGCACTTCTAGGTTTTATAATTATTTAGGTACACCACCTTATACGTACATGTGTAAATCTTGTTCCTGTAGCTGTCCATATCGTTGCCGGTACTCATAATATGCCGTTTCAAGGAAATCAATGTCCAGACATACACTTTGAAAGCCATGGTGTTGGATTATGTACCGCACACTATCATCCTCAAGGAAGTCCACTTTGTTTTTCACTTCTTCAAACTCCCTGCAACATTTGCATTCAACTGCTGTTGGCATTGCAGTACAATTCTCACAGGTACACCTGAAAAATAAAGTTATAAAGATAAATGGCGTAAAAGAATTGGCTTTTATGTAGTTCATACAATACCAAACATTAAGACCATTTTTTTCTTTACTGCAACAACAATTTTTGAATGACTGGTAGGGATCGACAATAATTGACACTATGTTATATGTTGATTGGTTTGATCACAATCAGTTACAGAATTTAGACCTCAGATTGGGAGAGAACTGAAAGTCATTTAAAAAAAAATATAATCCAGTATTTGAAATATTTAGTGCTGAATTTTGGTATAAGCTTTAGTTAGGAGCCTTGCATAAAAATAAGTGTTTTGCTGTTTTATTTACATCTTGAAAAATAATCAACAGGACCATGATGAACAGTAGATGTATGAAAACAATCAAAGCGAAAGCACTCATTGATTTTCTTGTTATGTCCGTAACAGTTTTTTTTATTAAAACAACTGCTTGGAGAAATCGTTAAAACCATTGATCATAAAATCAACCAAATGAGTCTCGTGGCCCTGTCCAATTGCACACGTAATAGCAAGATCAACGATCTCAAGTTGACCACATGTACATATTGCAATAATTGTTGTTCAACCCATCATGCATCACTATACGACCTGATTTTCGACATGAGAAGCTATACGTTATTTAATGAGGTGGTCTTAGAACAGTTTCTTAAGTTGGAACTTCCCACTGCTACTTAGACCATACTGAATTATTTTTTTCTTCTCCACTTCAAAGATTTACGCCAGAAAATTTGCTTACTTGTACGCCACACCAATGATAGTGTGCACACATGTTAATGTATTTCTGGAAAAATTATAAGCAAATTGACCACAGAATTATTACAAACTGATCAATCTTCACATCAAAGTTCTTAGGTATAGCCTACAATATCTAAGAAAAATGTTCCAGATTGGGGCTACTGTTAACCGAAATAATTGTGCGTTGTCAAATTACTTTTAATATTTGACATGTACTCATTTCCCTATCCTGTTTATTTGCTATCAAAATAAGACTGCTTTCTAGTCCTATGATAATTACCTTGAAACTGAGCCACATAAGCCTATGCCCTACACCAAACACATAACCAGATAACTGGTACAGTGGTTGTAATACTAGCTATAGTAGCCTCTAGTAGTTGCGCGAAATTAAGGGAGCGACTCGATAAGAGTTTTTTTTTTGATAAAAAACATATGAATGCGGAAATTTTTATCAAAATATATTATTTCATGTACTTACAATTCATTTTACGTTAATTTGAAGCCGATCAACGTCAGGAACTGCTGAGTTTTCGTTTTCCAAACCTCCTTCAGCACCAGCTGTCGCAACTGCCACTGCCTCGAATTGGTATGGTTGCAAACCAAATGCTACGTCTTCTTCATCGCTAATTTCGCTTTCACTTTTATTAAAACTCGACGAAGAGCAAGAAGAGCGCAAATGGTATTTCCTCTGAAATATTGTCGGACCTTTGAGACATTTCTAATCTATTTTGTGTTTAATTTTCTATTTGATTACAAGTTGATGATAACGCTTGAAACACAAAGTGCATACAATGATCAGCGTCAGTGTGCAGTCATTTCGTTCATGCAATGACTTCACGAAGCTTATCGTCGCAAACTTTTTTTTTCACTTCCGGATTAAGATTGCGGCAAAGTTTGTTATTTCGTTTAATATTTTCTGCACGAAAATAACGGTTTTGGAGCTAAAAGTTATACAAATGTCTATCAAATTGTCCAAATATTTTATTTTAATGAGCGAAATATGCCTGTGTCATGACCACTTTAACCGTTAAATAATGAGGACCATATCTTGGTTTGACCGTTGTTCACATGCACACCAAAATACATCATGCCAATGTTGTGCCCCGACATTGCTACTCGCAGCGCCCTCTTTAAATATTTCTTAAATAATGTAGAAGCTGTGTCCACTTAAACAAACCATTCCCGAAATACACGTGTATGTATAATTGTACACTGTATGTATGGAGTATTAGGGCAGTGATGTGTACACTGTATGTATAGAGTATTAGGGCAGTGATGTGTAAATTTTTGGTGGAATGTTTCTAACATGTGAAAAAACCGAGCATCGCTGATATAAGGGCGCGGATCTTTCATATTAGACGCATCAATACTTATTTCTCTATATTGTGAAAATATATTATTTAAATGTGACAATCTGACAATAGAAGTAGATTTTACAGACGTTATCAACGACAATACTTTCAGTCGAATTGCTGTTTTCTTTAATGCTATTACCTCCGCCAACGAAGTTGGACGGAGGTTATGATTTCGCATATGTTTGTTTGTTTGCCTGTTTGTTTGTTTGTCATCAAGATATCTCAAGAACTGATAATTGGATTTAAATTAATTTTGGTGTGTGGTTTTGTTACTGCTTAAGGAAAAAGAGTTTAAAATTTAAGATATATTGGAACAGGAAAAGAGTGCAAATGAGGGTTGGGGATGTTTTAAGATGAGTTTGTTTGTCATCATCATATCTCAAGAAATATTCTCTTGATTTGAATTAAATTTGATGTATGGTTTTTGGTCTCGCTTAAGGAAGAAATGAATAAAATTTGAGACATATTGGACCAGGGGAAGAGTGCGAATGAGGAGTGGAGACTTGTCTGTCATCAAGATATCTCAAGAACTGATGAATGAATTTGTATCCAATTTGAGGTGTGGATTTGTTTCTGTTTCAGAAAGAAGTAATTGAAATAAAAAAAAAAAGGGGGAGGTGGCCTTTAGCCCCCAGTTAAATTTTAGGGGCTAAACTATGCTTTAGCCCTCCTACTTCTCATATACGAAAACCTCCTTATAAGACTTATCTATAACTACTTTTCTCAATATAACTGTATAAGATATTGTCATATGTTCTAATTTCTTCGATTATGTTGAGATCTTTTTTTTTAAATTTTACATTGGTAATTTGCTGTTTTATTTTTTATTTTTCTGTTATACACATTTTTGCGCAAACTATGCAAGTACTTTTATTTTGTGTGCTGACCAGTTTGAAATGTGTTTTCGATGGAATTTGTCTGTATGTCGATGTATTCGATTCTCTACAAACTAACGAACTAGTGAGCGATCCTAAAATATATCAAAACAGTCGACAAAAATGTGACGGCCCGAATACACTGTTTTGAATTTTAAACGCGCATAAATATTTATTACAACTGTAGAATCACTCGATTATATTTAAGGTCATTGTCCTTCTCGACAGGTTTCAATCAATCCATACAGTTGTTTATTATTTAAGCGATTAATAAATCAATTAAGACAATGACCAGCAATTCTAGAATACATTTTCCTTTAAGGTTCTTCATATCATTCTACACAACAACTGATATTTTAAACGATTAAATCCGGTTTTTAATCCGGCATTTGTCAATTTAAAGGCAATTTTACCTAAAAGATTTCCTTGAATATGTGCATATATCTGTTGTTTTACACTGACATTACTAATATCATAAGAAAATATATTTGTTTTATACTTCTTATAGTCGTTTTATTCTTCTCCTTTGAAAAGCCCGAACTTAAATCGAATTTTCTAATTATCTCCTTTAATCATGATTTCATTATTATATTTCAATGTACCTGTTAAATTCCACTGTTATAAAGATTATAGACTTAACAGAGAAACTATTACATCAGAGCAAAAAAATGGCAAAGCTATATCTAGCCCTGATTTGCATGGTAAAATTCACTAAACAGTCATTCAACATTGCACGACCCAAAAGTACATTTACATGCTTTAAACTTTTCAAAACTCACTCAGTCACCGAAAATTCTTTCCGAAAGAGCGTTTTTGAATTACTAGTCATGGCAGTAGAATACACTTGAGTTGTTGTGCTAAGAGGTCATTGTCCTTTCCTGCAGGCTTGAATCAAGTAATTTAAGTTATTTAGTTTTTTAAGCGAGTAACAATGTAATTAAGCCAACGAGCAGCGCCTCAAGAGGATGAATGCCACAAAAAACATCTGTTACAACATTACCAGCTAAAGCTAGTTATTCAACTGCACATCAAATGAACATCTTTACACAAATGTTTCAATTTACACTGACATTACTGACCATATTTACTTTGTTCTTTTTATACCCGTTTTTTCCCTTCTCCTTTGAAAAGCCCTATTAAATGTACCTATCAAATTTAACCGCTATAAAGAATCTAGACTTAAAGGAGAAACCATTATAATAAACAAAATATGGCAGATCCATAATCGATAAAAATCCAATGATCCATAATATAAAATATTAAAATAATGATCCATAATAATAAAGTAATTAAGTCACAAGAAAAATCGCAAGATACATCACAACATTCTACGTTATTCATTCAACTTCATATGACATTGGTAATTTGAAAACAATTTTAGCAAAATATTTGCGCACAAATTTGTCAATCTACACTGACATGACTGAGAACAATTGTGTTGTACTTTTTATACTCGTTTATCCTTCTTCATTGAAAATCCCGAAGTTAAATTCAATTTTCTCAATTAAGCATATTTATTTTCATAATATAGTATTACTATATTTCAATGTACCTGTTAAATTTCACCGTCATAAAGATTCTAGACTTAATCATATTAAATATTTAAAACAAACAAAAATCAATGAGCTATATTTAGCTCTGACTTATTTTTATCCTCGTTTATTTCTTATCCTTTGAGAGGCCTGAATTCAAATCCAATTTATTTAGTTAAGCATATCTAATATCATAATTATTATATTACTATATTTCAATGTACCTATTTGATTAAATTAACAAATCTGGATGTAAAAAAGAAACCATTATATTAATAAAAGAAAATAGTAGAGCTCCCATTAGCATTAATTTAGCATTACCATTAAGTGCATTTGCATATATTTTGTACGTGAATTTTACATTAATGCAATAGTAGAATTTCTTTATTTTCTGACCTTACCGCTTCTTTCTCCTGGGTATGGAGATTGAGGCTTCTCTAAGCAAATTCTTATATCGTCTCTTGCTACTACTGCAGCTTCTCTTTAGCTTTTCCATCCAAAACTGTGTCTCTCCTTTTTTGCTCTCTTTGCACTCTTCTCCATGTAGTCTTAGGTCTTTCCTTCTTTCTTCTACCTACTGGTGTCCAGGTGATGAATATTTTGGCATAGTTTTCTTCGCCCTTTCTTAATACATTACCCAACCATCCCCATATTCTCTTAAATATCTCCTTGCTCATCTTCACTGTGCCTGTTCTCTCATATAGTTCTTCAATAGTGATTTCACTAGCCAAATATTTTTTTAGATAATTCTAAAGCATCTCCTTTGGAACACATCTATAGTTTCTTCTCGTCAGCTTTTGTCAGCTTCCAGGTTTTACATCCATAGAGGAGTACTGAGATTACATTTGACTGAAATAGTTTAGTTTAGTTTTTATCCGGCAGATGTTTGATTCCCCAAACTTTCAAGTTGTCTGAAAGTTGCCTGTGCCACTCCAATTCTGCGTTTTATGTCTTTATCAGTGTCTCCTTCTTTGGACTGTGTCGCACTGAGATAGACAAAGCTATCAACACCTTCAAACTCTACATTTGCAACTTTAATTGTTCCATCAGTTTTGTTGTTGATGTGCATGATCTTTGTCTTTTTTCATTAATTTTCAGACCTACCGTTTTACCTGTTTCATGTAGTTTGCTATTTTTGTCTTGGAATTGTTCTTTGGTGCTAAAAATAAGTGCAATATCATCAGCGTATTCAAGACCGTCTAGGACTGTAAATAGGTTCCACCGGATTCCATTCATTCTGCCTTGTGTACTGGTTCTTATCACACGGTTAATAGTAAGTATAAAGAGGAAACCAGACATTATACATCCTTGTTTTACCCCAGTTTTCACAGAAAACCAGTCAGATAGTTTTCTACTGCTTAAAACTGCACATTTGCTGTCATCATACCAGTTCTGTATAATATTTGTATTTCATGGGTATCCCACAATGAACCACAATCTTCTACATCATGCTTCGGTCTAGACTGTCGAACACCTTCTGAAAGTCAATGAAGTTGCGGTATACTGTGGCTTTCCATTCCAAGCATTCTTCTATTATATTTATAAGGGTGAATACTTGTTCAGTAGTGTCTCTGCCACTCTTAAAGCCAGCTTGCTCATAACGAAGTTTGGCATCTATTGCGCTACGTAGCCTGTCAATCAATATCCTCCCAAATATCTTACTTGTTGTTGGTATTAAGGATATACCTCTGTAGTTTTCACAAATTGTCAGGTCACCTTTCTTTGGTATAATATTTATAATGCTTACTCCATGCATCTGGCACTTTTTTTGTATCTAAATTTAGATTTAGTAATGTAGTTAAGATCTCCTCCGTTAAATACATACTACCTTTTCACTGGTGCTTTTCTATTTTTCATCTTTGACACAGCAGTCTTCGGCTTGGATCTCACCCATCTCGACATTAATGTCATCTTCGTTTGCTTCTATACCTTGGTTGGTTTCCTCTTTATTGTACCTCTGGTTTTATACAGAAATAATCTGAATTTACATAACCGCTTTTGAGAGGTTCATTAAGGAGCTAAGTAGGTCAACTTTGTATGATAGAGGATAAAAAGGCAAACATAACTCTTTTTTCCGTTCACCGAAAGTGTTTGATTGTTTTGTTATTACTTATGTACATATTTTGACCAATCAAGAGCGTTGAACTGTATTGCGTTTTTGTTTCCTCATTAAACACGATTACTTGAAGCAAGTGGTATATAAAGCCTTCTACCAGGGCGGTGCAACGTCCTGCTTCACATAACTTACAATCTTATAAGCAAATGATTATTAGCAAAAACCCTCTGTTTACTTTTTTGATGTTTTTGTAACTTTTCAACACTTGATTCGGGGTTTCATATTGTAATTCTGTTGCTATCCTAACATGGTAATAAGCTTTGTAATAATTGTCTATAATTATATCGTCTTTTTGATGTTAGAGGGTGAGACCAAAAACAGTATCAAAATTCCATTATCTTATTATAAAAACTTATTCACAATTTCTTTAAAAATACACGAAAGTTTTGAAGTATTCAAGATGATTGTGAAGTGTTATTACTTGAGAGCTAATAGGATGAAATGTTTCTAACATTTTCCGTTTAAGAAAATTACATATTAAAATTGTAAAAATAGAAATATTTTATGTTTTAATGCTTTCCTGAAAATCCAACGATTTCAACGAAATTTCTCAACAAAATAGCCTTTAAAATTTCCAACAATTTTTGAGAATGTGAGTCTAATTTCGGTTGTTCCCACGCATATGATACAGAACGTGAACTTGAATATCTCCTTAACGGGATGAGATGTTTTAAAGACTTCTTTTCCATTCTTTAATATAAGAAGCACTTAACAATAACCACTGAAATTGTATTTAGATACTTCTTTTAGAATCAATCAAAAAAATGCTTCTGTATGGAGGTACATACAATATGATGTCCATCATTGTTAGATGGTCTTAATCAGTTTTCACCATTATGAAGAATGTAATTCAAAAGATCACAGACAATTTCTTAGAATTATTTACTTCTTAATTGTTTATCTTTAAGTCTTATGGTTCACCATTTATCTTTTCATAGCCATTTGCTCAACTTTTTCCTAGAACAAAATAGCTTTGTCCGAGTAAATTTGTTTTGAATTCAGCGAAATTTTGACGGATTTGAAACACATTTTCCGAAAACTTTTTTTTGCCACCGACCACCAACCCTGCAAATAGGGAATCTGATCATTCAGGTCTGTTACAGAAGTAAGTCAATACTGATGACGTATTACGGAAGCTAAAAAGCACACTTGCAAACTTAACAAATTTCCAAAATTGTTAGCCTGTTATGGTGCAATCACGCAAAATATGGAAAATTTCCCACTTGCACAGTTCGCAGAAATTAACAAACAACCAACTTTCTAGTATCTAAGGAATGAAATAAAATTCATATAATTGCTCGTTTGTACAATTTACTGCATCTTAAAAATTAACAAAAAAATAAAAATGGCCCACTTGCACAGTTCGTAGAAGTTAACAAAGTACCAATTTTTAACAAAATTGTTTATTTGTTCACTTTCTAACATCTTAACACTTTAACAAAATTTTATGCAAACGTATGAATGCTATTACACACACAAAAATTCCAAAAAAACTCTACAATTTATTGCATTTTGCTGCGTTGGCAAGATGTTTCGTAACAAAATGCAGATAAATGTTACTTGATCACTTAAAAATGATAACATGAAGTAATTTTTCTGGAAAATGACAGTTTATCGTGTTTCTTTAAGTAGACAAAACGTCCAAATTTTGAATTTTGTCATGTCAAAAATCAAAATTTGCTTACTTTGTTGAGATATTTCATGTTGAAATTCTGCAAAAATGTTACTTTGATCACTTAAATATCTTGTTATTTCGTCAATTGTCTGCAAAACGACATTGTGTCATGTAGTCAAAACATCAAAATGTTAACTTTTGATGTTTTGCTAACATATTTTCATCTTCACAAAATGACAAACTATAAATTGTACATAGTTATGCAGACTACGGTACAGTTTATGTGCATCGAAATACTGACGTGTGGTATGACAGAAACAGCATCTTCAGACACGCACTCATGCATGGCCGTAGTTCTCATCCGCAGCTTGGGTGGCTTTTTAGAAGGGATCGGTCAAAATTCATATAGAGTACAAAATTGAAAACATGCATCCACCATTTTATATCAAAATAATTGCAATTTTACATGGTCCCGGCCTATCTTGAATTTCTTTCTACCCACATTTTGTTGCAGGGGGCGAAATGATACATTTCCCCTGTTTTTCATCTGGGGCGATCACAACTGTTGTCCCCGTTATCTGCGCCTGTGACGACAGCTCTCCAGGTAGTAGGTGTCACATCACGTCAGCAAATTGAACACAATATTGTAAGGACTAACTTCATACCCGTAAGCTACTCTAGAATGAAAAAGCTGTAACGTTCATGACGTCATCATTGTTTGGTTTTATCCACATGAGAAAAGTTTTAGTCTACAAAAACCAAATATGACTCATCTCAGGTTACATATTAACGCTACTAATTATTCAAAGGCCTACTCTGAACATACCCATAACCATGGAAGGTGTGTGTATTTAGGTAGGTGGGGGGAGGTCGTCGGAGCAAACGTGCCCATTTTGTGTTATTATAGTTATTGTTATTATTGGAGCATCTTTGAAATGGGGCCCCAGGACAAATATACAATATATACCCAGCCCCTTGCCATAAACTGACGTGCTCTTCTCCACCGGGCCTTCTTTGCAACGCTTAAAAAATGTTATGTACAGGCTACCACAATTTAAAGAAAGAGGCACTTTTATTTTGTCGGGGGAAAACAAAACAATGGAGGCCTGTCGTCACTGTGCTGTTGAGTGTGAATTTGGATCATGCAGACATGATTTAGAATCTTGTCAAATATAATTATACTGATATACCGAGTTCAATTAATTTTACGCAACAAATAAAAGGATGAAAAACCTTCTAAACCATTCTAAGAACCCCTTATTTGCTTTTGACATTGTTTGGGATATTAGATATTCCGAATCATAATCAATAGAATTGAATAATTGTGATGTAAATATTTCCGAGTTAGAGACTTACGATCAATAAATTTTCCAATTTTTATAGAACCCAAATTTTGGTTCTCAATATCTTGATCTAAAATTCACAAATCATGCAAATTGTCGTGACTGCAAAGTTAAGAAGAAAAGGAAAATAAAGAGTACTTTTATGACCGATAAAGGTTTAGACATTTTCAGGTGAAGTTAGAGGGGATGGGAAGGAGAATGGGGTGGGAAGGGGAATAGGGAGGGGAAAGGAAGGGAAAGGGAAAAGGTGGACGGGAAGGGAAAAGGTGGAGGGGAAGGGGTGGACATTAAAAATTGTCACTCAAGTTACGTTGTCGCATTGTACATGCTTTCAAAATATGTCAGTCGAATAAGTGTATTCAAAATTTCCCCTCCCCCTCCCCCCCTACTCCACCAGATATAGATTCAAACATCTTCCGCCATCCGTTACATGAAACAAAATACTTTGTTCTTGGTTCAGTTCCTCATTAAAAATTTGAATAACGAAAGTGCCCTCCCTCAATTTTGAACAAGGTTTTTCTGACATCTCTGCCAAATCTCTATACGTTCGTTTGGGTATTTGTGCAAGAAATTGTTGCAAATTGGATGGAAATATCGTAGAAAAGAAATTTTTGAAGTTTGAAAGCACACGAATCGTGCGTACGTATATACGCTAAAGCGTGATGTTCACTTGTGTACAAATCGTTGCATGATTTCACCGATAACATGTTCCGCATGCATGTTCAAAATTCCCGGATGACCGAAAACTCGAATAAACAACTAAATTGGAGTTATGATGAGAAATGTTCCCTCCCAAACATTCTCCCCTTCCTCCAACCTGTCTGTAGTAGTTGCGTGGTGGCAGGGGGCCAGGGGGAAACTGCCACCCAGGTAAGCTTTCTGAGGGAGTAAAAAATGCTCTCAGGGGCGCAAAAATTGTCCTGCGAATATATCATTATATACTTTTTTGTTCCCAACTTCTGCAATTTGTACCATTTACAAAACAAACGTTATAAATGTTTTCTCTCAGTCAGAGGAGTAGGAACCGAGGCAAGTACCCCCACTTTTACAAACAATGGCAAATGTGCCCCTAGTGCAAGTAAAAAATGCCCCTCTTATAAGTAAAAAGTGCCCCTTTTGCAAGTAAAAATGACCCCCTTTTGGAAATTTTCCTTTTTAAAATTATAAAAAAATACCCATGGAGTACTGATTATGATGCAGGGACCTGTGCAAAAATGGCTCTATTATTTGAAAACATCAGAGAATTAGGGCGGATCCCTGCACACCCGGAGTGCGCCCCCTTTAAATGTCAGAAAATTTGCACAAATTGTGTTAACCTTTATATATTGTTTTATCTATTTTCTAAACATTATCCCAGAAGTGGGCTAAATTTGAACACTTTGCCTTGGTAGGGAGGTCTAGGACGGATTAGCGATACTTCTAATTGAAATTTATGGATCAGTCCTTTAGTGTTCTCCCCCACCCCAAGTTCGTGCCCCCACTTTTCTAAATATTCCTACCCCTCTGCTCAAAGCGTTATTCTTACATCAAAAACATGAAAATCAGCTCTGGACCGGAACTACTGTAATATGACTAAAGACACATAGTCAATAGGATCCTACATTTAAGCATCCCTTCCAAAATCTATGTTCCTTTTACAGTTAACTTTAGTGTGGATTTGACACAATTTTAAGCAATTTTCTGCTACCAAAATCACGTCACAAATCGCCAAACTTCTTGAGGCTTTTCTCCCTGGACGCCTTTTTCCCTGGACGCCTACCAGGCAGCCAGTACGTCAACCCTAGGTTTGACACAATATTTAGAAATTTTCTGTTATCAAAATTGCGAGAAAAGCCTAACTTCCGGGGGCTTTCCTCTAGATTTGATAGAACAAATTAACAGATTTTCTGCTATCAAAATCACCCCCAGCGCTCCTATTCTACAGCTTCGCCCCATAGATTTGATACATTTAAAAAAAAAATTCAGCGACAATTAAAAACGTATGGTCTCAGCCCCGTGAGTCCCCACCAGGGCTTCGTGGCCTTTGCCTCTAGTATACCTATAGATTTGACACAATTTTAAACAATTCGTAATATCAAAATCACGAGAAACGTATATGCGTCCCTAGATTTCACCTTTGAAGCTGACACAATATTAAACAGTTTCCTGCTTCCAAGATTGCGAAAAATGCAGGGCTTTCATCCTTCCAGGGATTTCGTCCCTAGATTTGACACAATATTAAGCAATTTTCTGTCACCTAAATTACGAGGAACCCATGGCTTAGACCCTGGATTTGACACAAGTAATAATGTATAATAATATTAAGTAATATTCTTGAATGGAAATCACGTAAAAAACAGCACTTCAGGGGTACTCGCTCCCTGGACCCTTTACCATGGCTTTAACTCTCAGACTAGATTTGAAGCACTGATTTTAATTCCCTCAGGCTCGCACCAGTAAAACGTGACCAACCACGCGACTGATCCGTAGGCCAATGCATTTCCGCCGATCAAAAAAAAAAACCTTTGCTAGGCCTACGTTCTACTATAGGCACCCCTAATTTTCAAGCAACCCCCGAATTTTATGCACCGCCATTTTCGTGCACCCCCGGAAATAATGATACCAGTGGCAGTAGAGCCTAGGCTAGCCCTAGGGCAATTCGTCCGATAGAACCTTTGGACATGCAGGCAGAAGTTGTATAAGGAGCATAGGCCTAATGCCAATGGTTGACAAGAATTTCGACCAACGCCGAATTCTAGGGGCCTAATGTTAGGCCTAACGTTACGACTAAGTTACATCACTCTAGTCAGATAACAATTTTGACCGCAAGCCTAACATTAGGCCTAGGCCTATATCAGTATTCCCGTACTTGACCGTCGGACTGATGCCAGCCGTGTTACTGTTAGTTATGGCTGGCGTTTGCTTATGGCTGGCCCTAGTACGGCAACCGCAATGTCAACCATACTGAGAGATGTGCATGATAAAAAACGTAGGCCTATGCTATATTGCGATAAACATCTCACTTAGTATCATGCCTACATGCTTCATACTACTTGCAATACAGCCGATACATATGGCTATAGTACACAGTCATATGTTATCTGACTAATGATATGCTAGGCCTATATCCACTAATTTTACATGGCCGCTATACATAGGCTAAGGCCTATTAATTGCAAGTATTGCCTAGCAACTTCAATTAGGCCTAACTGTTAATGCCTAACGTAAGTTGTTTATCTCAGGAACTAGCATCTCTAATAATGTAATTTTATCCACCTAGGCTAAGGAAAGTTTGAGAACTTAATGAATACCAATTGCTGATTAAAATCCTCTATAGACTTATTTGATTTATTCGTTATAATACACCTAGGACTAGGCTAGGCCTAATTGTCACAACCCACGTACATGTATGTTATCACTAGGACATTTGTTCTCCGTCAGGCCGTAGGCTAAGTCAGAAACGACAGCAATAAGTGAACGTCAGCTTACAAGAAAAACAGATCAGCGGGGAAGTAAAGGTCCTGGAACGGGAGTAGCCCTAATATTAGGCCTATATGACGAATAACCAATGTTAGGCCTAACCTAGGCCTAGTTATTCGTCATACATCCCGTTCCAGGCCTTTTACTTCCACACTGATCTGTTTGTTTTTCTTTTTGGCTGACGTTCACTAATTGCTGTTGTTTCTGATTTACGGCCTGACGTACACAAATCAAATGAGTGATAACATACGTGTACGTGGGTTGTGACAATAACTAGCCTAGGCCCACTTTGATTGTGCAGTTTGAAATAATTATTTAGGCTTATTGAAGTGTATATCAACCAGTATCTTCTATCGGATATCATACGTCTTACTGGTACATCTGCTGTATAATTAGGCCTATTTCATATTTCGGGCCAACCCGAATTTTGCCCATGTCATTCATACGATTTTACCAACCTAACTTTAAGGCCTAAGAAAAATTTAACAAAATTGTGACGATTTCCAAATGTCAAGTTGACTCCACTTTCACGATTAATATAATTTTAGAATGAATATTTATTCAATTTTTTTTGAAGCAGTAGGCCTAGGCCCCGTGATCGGACATTTTACGTTTTACTGCTACAGCTGGGTGATTCATCTTGTAATGTTAGGCGTAACCTTAGGTCTTACACTTTAACGCCTACTAATGGCTCAAAATCCACAGTAAAATCTGCAGGCAACATGCAAGGAATGGTCAAGCTTTCGATTCACACAGGCCTAGCTTAATTCAACTTTGAAAACTACGACGAGCGATTTTCGCAGGAAGTTTCATACGGGTTTTCTGCGTTAATATCGGTAGTAGGCCTACGGTCCTTACTTTGGCCCAAGGTGTAACGTTAGGCTTTATAAACCTTAACGCTAGGCCTAACATTACTCGTAAGTCACATTCTAGAGGCCTCAGAGACGTAACTGTGTACGTGCTCAGTACGGTTTGGCTAAGTTGGAGGGAAAACTATCATTACGGTCAATGGGATATTTTCTATGAATACTTATGTCGCCTTAGCCAGTCAGCGAAAATTAATGGTACTCATATATGTTGGAAACTATTATCTAATACACAACATTTGTAAAGAAAAATAAATCCTGTCCAGGATTTGTTGAAAAATGACAAAACAATTTGTTTTTCTCCCTTTGACTGCAATGATAAGTGACTGTTTGTTTTCCCCTTTGACTGAAGTTTGATATCGTTAAAAAAGCATTGTTACGTCGCCGTGCGTGGCCTCAAAAAACAAAAATAGACCTAGACTAGTTACGCGTACGGTAATTTAATACACACTCACGTTAGTTCTGTAACGTTAGACGGTGTTAACTTCAGGACCTGAGCTAAAGATCCGGCCGGCCGGACGGTCGCCCTGGCAGCAACATACGATAAGAATATCGTGGTAAGTATGGTGACTCTTAGGGTATGGTTCGTTATCAAAACTGATCTCTACCTCCTCCCTCTGAGTAAATTCCACACTAACACAATATCGTTTTTCCCTATTTCCCCTAACCATTGCTTGATTATCACTTTTTGTAAATATTTAGAACAACTCTTATGGAATTGAAGAAAGCAAGAGAAAGAAATGAGAACAGATTATGAGGTAATCTAAGAACAATGTCAGGTTTATGAATGGGGAGGATGGCTTATACAAATTTCATTTCTTGCCGGATGTATTAGAGTTTGCTGCAGTCACCTAAAGACGAAGCTTGTGTTTTTCAAAACTGGTAGCCTTTTGTCAGTCAAAGTCCTCCCCTAAAAATATATATATATATATATATATATATATATATATATATATATATATATATATATATATATATATATATATATATATATATATATATATATATATATATATATATATATATATATATATATATATATATATATATATATATATATATATATATATATATATATATATATATATAAATATATATATATATATATATATATATATATATATATATATATATATATATATATATATATATATACATATATATATATATATATATATATATATATATATATATATATATATATATATATTTATATATATATATATATATATATATATATATATATATATATATATATATATATATATATATATATATATATATATATATATATATATATATATATATATATATATATATATATATATATATATATATATTACAACAGTCAAATTATTTGCAGAGGTAAGGACAAATTTGTAATTGAATTTCAGTGTGCTTTTTAAGTATGTACGAGTTTTACTGTTAAATTACCTCTGTTATAATAAAATGATAAAAGTGCCAGCAAGGCTTTTCCTGAATAACGTCTATTCTAAGCATCAAAAATGTCAAAACATTGACTCAAAATAGAGATAATTTAATTCTTTTTCCGAGATTTAGAATTATATTCAAAATTCCTCCTCCACTTTCCAATTACAGCATGCTGAATTTTGGCCAAAATTAGAAGACTGCATAAAAGTATAATCTTGCGGTCTATCTTTAATAAAAAAATATTGTGAGTTTAGTTTTGACAATCTAAAATTTGTCAAATTTTCATGCTAATTGCTCAATTTCATCATGAGTTATTAAGACTTTTATTATTATTAATATTATTAATAATAATATTATTATTATTATTATTATTATTATTATTATTATTATTATTATTATTATTATTATTATTATTATTATTATTATTATTATTATTATTATTATTATTATTATTATTATTATTATTATTATTATTATTATTATTATTATTATTATTATTATTATTATTATTATTATTATTATTATTATTATTATTATTATTATTATTATTATTATTATTATTATTATTATTATTATTATTATTATTATTATTATTATTATTATTATTATTATTATTATTATTATTATTATCATTATTATTATTATTATTATTATTTTATTATTATTATTATCATTATTATAATATCATTATTATTATTATTATTATTATAATTATTATTATTATTATTATTAATATTATTTATTATTATTTTATTATTATTATTATTATTATTATTATTATTATTATTATTATTATTATTATTATTATTATTATTATTATTATTATTATTATTATTATTATTATTATTATTATTATTATTATTATTATTATTATTATTATTATTATTATTATTATTATTATTATTATTATTATTATTATTATTATTATTATTATTATTATTATTATTATTATTATTATTATTATTATTATTATTATTATTATTATTATTATTATTATTATTATTATTATTATTATTATTATTATTATTATTATTATTATTATTATTATTATTATTATTATTTTTTATTATATTTATTATTATCATTATTATTATTATTTTATTATTATTATTATTATTATTATTATTATTATTATTATTATTATTATTATTATTATTATTATTATTATTATTATTGTTGTTATTATTATTATTATTATTATTATTATTTTTATTATTATTATTATTATTATTATTATTATTATTATTATTATTATTATTATTATTATCATTATTATTATTATTGTTATTATTATTATTATTATTATTATTATTATTATTATTATTATTATTATTATTATTATTATTATTATTATTATTATTATTATTATTATTATTATTATTATTATTATTATTATTATTATTATTATTATTATTATTATTTTATTTTATTTTTTGATTTATTTTGATTTATTTATTTTTCATTTATATTTTTTGCTTTTCAAAATTTGTAGTCAAAATTTTCGAATTTTTTTAGATAATGATTCGAATAAAACAGAATGGCCAGGGGTACATCCAGAGGGGGCGGAGGTATAAACCCCTCCTTCGGTGGCAAAGTGCCCCAATTTTCCCTAAAAATGAGCCATTGTATGTATGTCATTGTGCTGTGCCCAATCTCTCGCCCACTAAATAAAAACGCATATTTTAAGTTTATAGAATTTAATATCCATAATGAAAATTCAGGCTACAAAAAGCGATTAAATATATTCTCCCTTTAATCAGAGCTATTCAAAAAATATTTTCACCACATAGTTTATTTACGTAATTCCGCCGGGAGAGGGTGGCAATTTAGTTTCCAGTGACCCCCGATTGAAAACGCTATGCACTGCCAGGCCTTCTAGGGAGGGGGCACAGATACTGTGGCCCTGTCTCCAATAATCTTTTTCATTATTACATTTGACTACACGCAAGGAGAAACAGATCTTCGCAAGAGGGGCCGGCGCGTAGGAAGGGGTTTATCTGAAAGGGAGGGGGGGGAAGGGGGACACCACAGTTTTCCCACTTACCTCCGTTTAGGGGAGTCGCGAAGCAACTTTATTTGGGGTGTAGAGCAATTTTTACCTGATCAAGGTCAAAATTACCTAAAAAATATTGGTAGCTTATGATGTAACGGACGATTCTTAATTCAATTTGGGCGATGAAGCGATTTGTTCCCAATTTGGCAAATTTGTCAATTTAACCTATTTTGGGCCCTTTATGACCTACCTTGGATGATTTTAAGAACATCTGAAAAATTTTTAACAAAATATGGGCGATTTGTTACCACTTTGGCTAAATTTTAACCTAATTTGAGCGATTTTTATCAAAATTTGGGCGATTTTTAATCAAAATTTGGCCAATTTTTTCTCACTTTGGGCGACTTTTAACCAAATTTCAGCAATTTTTAATCAAATACTGGGCGCTACTTTTTATAATTTGGACAATTCCTAATCCTATTTGGGCAACTTTTAATCAAATTCAGACCATTTTATAGCAGATTTGGGCCATTTTAACCACATTTGGACCGTTTGAGCCAAATTTGGGCCATTTCTACCAAATTTTGGCCATTTCCAACCATGATTGGACAATTTAAAACCAAATTTGGACGATTTTACTCCAAATTTGGTGGATCGATATTCATATCTGAATATGGTCAGATGACAGAAAATTATTTCTTCTTCTTTATGACGAGTTTTATGATATCGGGATGATGATTTTATTAATGTTACCATTTCAAATAATAATAATGATTTTGCGGCGGGTTTACCAGAAAAGAGTTGGCCCGACCGGGAAAGCAAAATCCCGTCAGGGAGAAACTATTCCCCAGTCCAAGTTCCCCCTTTCTCCTACTTCCACTGAGAGAGGGGCACGACTCACGATGGCCACGGGAGATGGGACTGACCTATAATTATAACCCCGGGATTTTTGTGTTACTATCTCTGAAAATTTGTTATCAGCAATATCCACCAATATCGATTGATCTGAGAAAAATGGTTCTTTAAATTTTATACTGCACACTTGTATGTGCGATATTGCCAAGGCATCTCGAAGACTATTACTTGCTGTGCCCCAGCGGAACAAAGTCAGTGAAATTACCGAAAAGCAGGAATTTTACCCGAATTTTCCGAATATTTAGCCCAAAGTAGTCAATTTTTACCAACTTTTGAAGAAATATCCGCAATTTGTAAGAAATAAACCCAAATATTTGGTACAATTTTTGGGAAAATTTTATAAATAATCTAAAAACTAACCAATTTTCCTAAAAGTTTTTGCAATTTTTGTGAAAAATTTACATCAATTTTCAGATAATTTTAATAAATAACATTTTTCAGAAAAGTCGGAGAATTTTATATCATGATTTGAAAAAGATCGGAAAATTGCCGAATGTGATTCGGAAACAACAGAAATTAAGACAATGATTTGAAAAAACTAAAAAAATTTAGAACCTGATTT
The DNA here is from genome assembly GCA_020152595.1 of Chiridota heheva. NCBI lineage: Eukaryota > Metazoa > Echinodermata > Holothuroidea > Apodida > Chiridotidae > Chiridota > Chiridota heheva. The sequence goes on from JAIGNY010002877.1 coordinate 217,480, forward strand.
GAAAAAATGAGAAATTTTAGATCCGAAATTGTAAAAATCGGGTATTTTAAGACGATGATACGGAAAAATCGAGAAGTTTGATATACATTTTTGAAAGATCGGGAAATTTCAGAAAAATTGGATTATACGATTCGGGAAGAAATTATCATTGCTCACTGGAAAAAAGAACTACGCTACAGTTCTTTCAATAATCCACACGTTTTGCCTAAATTTTTCGATAATTTTGCCCCAATTCATGAACTGCCATGAGGACTGCAAATAATCCTTGCGATTGTAAACCTCAACAAACTATAATTTATTTCATTATATTGGTGTTTGTGGAGGTGGGGTGGGGAGGTTTTTAAATGGGTCATTGGAAGGAATTACAATATAAAGGAATCTGTTCAAATATTGTTCTTTTCACCCAAAACATGCCATTCAAAGCCCTTTGTAAGGCATTAATGTTAATTCTAAGAGACACATACAACATATTTTCAACTACATAAAAGTCTTCCAAGAACTGAAGAATAATAAGTTTGTAAAATTGTATTCTATTTCGATTTATGGATGATCAAAGTTCCAAGCTGTCTCATTTGTTCACAATCATTAGTTCAAACATACCAATACTTCTATCACTGTCAAGTGTTCAAATTTAAGTTGTTGATGACATGTCTTAGTGGAGCATCTTCAGCATTTACAACTTTTGATTGGTTTGGAAAAAGAGTAAAAAATCTTCAATTTATAATTAACAATATCTACACCAATTACTTAACCAACCAACAATTATTCTTACATATGCGTTTTAACCTTTTAATCAAAAAGCCAGTACTAAGATTCAGCCTCAGATCTTCAGGTGAGAAAGTTTAATTTCCATGCTGCCAAAATGACGGAACCAACTCTATTAAAGCAATATGAAAATAATCAATCTATTTTTGAGTCACACACAGTTCAACTAACAGACGACATTTTACATCTCGTTCTGGCCCCATTTAATCATATCGTTACATTTCAGGTTCAAAAATTGATGTTGAAATATCCAACAGCAGACGTACAATCAATCAGAAAGGGTTATGGCATTATTTTCACTTTGAGGGTACTCTTAGACTAATGAAACAAAAATTGCTTCTAGCTGTAAAGTAATAATAATGAATCTGTATGCCATATTGATTTTTCTTCCCAAGTACTTAGCGATGCCGTAGTGAACTTTTGGACCCATATGATGGACAGGTTTCATAGACAGATTAAAGAGGGATCTTGTCTCAAGAAAGTTGTTTGATCCTACTAATAACGTGTCGTCACTCGGTAATTGCTTGATCCTACTAATAACGTGTCGTCACTCGGTAATTGCTTGATCATACTGATAACGTGTCGTCACTCGGTAATTGATTGGTTTATCGTTGATTGTGCAATCAGAAAAGTTGGATTGTATTGATTTTTTATTTCCACTTTAACACAATATTTGGCATTTAAAGAGTCGAAAACTTTATATAAACACCATGTTTAAAACTTGATTGAAATTGTCTGATTGGTTGAAATTTTAAGCAATTGCTGCACGATTCGTTGGCTCTTATTTTACGCTGTATATTAAATTAAAACACCAAACTTACACAATGTTTGCTATAGCCCAGTGGGTTAAGGCGATTGACTTCGGGGTTTTTTTTTCTTTCTCGAACCAACAGTTGAAGGTTCGAATCCCGCCAGAACCATTTTTCTCGAATTTTTTTTTTCTTCGCTCATTGTAAATTTCGTCTGGTGACTGCTATTGTAGTATTATCATACTACTCTTTTTACTTTCATTCTCACAAATACATTGAAAAAACAAGTTTCCTGTAGATCGTATAACGTTATGCACTACGATTGAATCTGCACACACATAACGCTATGTATGCACATGTACAAACATACAGGATTCTTGTGCTTTCCAAAACCGGATGTGACGTGTAAAGCTCTCACCCACAATTTGACAGAGACTTACGATGCACGAACTGAGACTAGCCTTCTCTTTAAGTAATATAGGTGACCATGTTGTTGTGTTTATTTTATTCATATCACTTTTTGTAATAAGTCGATTCAACTTGAAAAAAAAACTTTGACAATTCCTTCCTTACATTTACAAACAATAAATAACATGGAATAAAATCAAGCAAACCGTATCAAGGAAGCATCATAGCGAAGAAAAGAATAGCAAAATACATGCATCGGAATTAATTAAGGAAAATTCAAACAAAAGATGATGAATAAGTGAAGCAGAATAGCTTGTAGATTCAAATACCCAAAATGACTGAAATCTTACACAAACAAATTAAAAAGGACAAACATTAAGCGCCAGGTACATGACTAACAGCTACTAAAAAAGGTAAAGTGTGATCAAATTCAAGATAACTTACTAAATTCAGACCAAAAATGAATACAGACAAAATAACAACCAAAAACAAAAATATAAGAACATGAAGACAAGCTTCCAAAAGCATCAATCAATAATCACTAAATTTACCAATAAGGAGATCTACTCATTTCAAACCTCTACATTAAACACAATTTATTTTTATAAAGATTATTAATATAGTACTGCGTGAATTTGAGAAAGGCAATGGAAACAATTTGAACAGTCTATAGCTGTTACTTCAATTTCATATATTTTAGAGAGGTTATGCTTTACTTATTAAGAAAAGTTCAAGTGATGAGTGAACACACATTCTGCAGGCCTAATAATGGGTAAACGGGTAGTGATGTCCCTTAAATGTATGGCGTAAAGCGTATGACGTCATAAATGTCATTATGATAACTTAATAATGAGACATTTCAAATTGTGTGATAGATGATTTAGATGATTTAAGAATTAATTGCTTATGAAGGTTAATACTAGTGATAAAGGATGGCGCAACTTTTATAAGGTATTTAAACGTGATTCAAACATTCTTTATCAGAGGCCAACTTGGGCTATATTCTAGCGAAGCTAGGAGTGAAAAATAGGTCAGAAATAAGGCGCGCTGTGTATATTTCATATGATTTTAAGTAGAAGGTATTCTCTGCTTTTGGGAGGCGATTCATTTTTTCCCCTTTGATAAATTTACTACAAAGCAAACAAAACAGAGAGAAAGTTCAAGAAATTATAATTTTAATCACTGTAATATGAAACGCATTCCCTACCACACGTGCTAAAATTGAATTTTCATAAACATTCAGAATTCGATCAATTGAAATATCAGTCAGACACATAACATTTCTTTTTATCGTCTTTTGAAAATCATCAACGAGAGACTATGTCCATGAGGAGGTGGATTACCCCAAGACAACGCAGTGTAATTTAAAATCAAATTTGCAATAATCAGGATTCTTAAAGTTTTCATTCTGTACTGGTAGTTTGACAGCAAGAAATTGAGTCATAATTGGAATTCACTTCATTTCTTCATCAAATGGAAAATGTAATCAAATATTCGATCAGATGTAGTCACGAGATACTAAGTAATATCCCTTCCACAACCAATTCACACTACCAGTCACGGGAAATAATGTAATATCACTTCCACAACCAATTCACACTACCAGTCAGGGGATATAATGTAATATCCCTTCCACAACCAATTCACACTACCAGTCATGGTATATAATGGAATATCACTTCCACAACCAATTCACACTACCAGTCACGAACATAATGTAATATCACTTCCACAACCAATTCACACTACCAGTCACGAACATAATGTAATATCACTTCCACAACCAATTCACACTACCAGTCACGAGATACTAAGTAATATCCCTTCCACAACCAGTTCACACTACCAGTCATGGTATATAATGGAATATCACTTCCACAACCAATTCACACTACCAGTCACGAACATAATGTAATATCACTTCCACAACCAATTCACACTACCAGTCACGAGATATAATGTAATATCCCTTCCACAACCAGTTCACACTACCAGTCACGGGATACTAAGTAATATCACTTCCACAACCAATTCCCACTAACAGTCACGGGATATAATGTAATATCACTTCCACAACCAATTCACACTACCAGTCACGAACATAATGTAATATCACTTCCACAACCAATTCACACTACCAGTCACGAGATACTAAGTAATATCCCTTCCACAAGCAGTTCACACTACCAGTCATGGTATATAATGGAATATCACTTCCACAACCAATTCACACTACCAGTCACGAACATAATGTAATATCACTTCCACAACCAATTCACACTACCAGTCACGAGATATAATGTAATATCCCTTCCACAACCAGTTCACACTACCAGTCACGGGATACTAAGTAATATCCCTTCCACAACCAATTCACACTACCAGTCACGGGATACTAAGTAATATCCCTTCCACAACCAATTCCCACTAACAGTCACGGGATATAATGTAATATCACTTCCACAACCAATTCACACTACCAGTCACGGTATATAATGGAATATCACTTCCACAACCAATTCACACTACCAGTCACGGTATATAATGGAATATCACTTCCACAACCAATTCACACTAACAGTCACGGGATATAATGTAATATCACTTCCACAACCAATTCACACTACCAGTCATGGTATATAATGGAATATCACTTCCACAGCCAATTCACACTACCAGTCACGGGATATAATGTAATATCCCTTCCACGACCAATTCACACTACCAGTCACGGGATATAAAGGAATATCACTTCCACAACCAATTCACACTACCAGTCACGGTATATAATGGAATATCACTTCCACAACCAATTCACATTACCATTCACGGGATATAATGGAATATCACTTCCACGACCAATTCACACTACCAGTCACGGGATATAAGAAATATCACTTCCACAACCAATTCACACTACCAGTCACGGTATATAATGGAATATCACTTCCACAACCAATTCACACTAACAGTCAGGGGATATAATGTAATATCACTTCCACAACCAATTCACACTACCAGTCACGAACATAATGTAATATCACTTCCACAACCAATTCACACTACCAGTCACGGGATATAATGTAATATCCGTTCCACGACCAATTCACACTACCAGTCACGGGATATAATGTAATATCACTTCCACAACCAATTCACACTACCAGTCACGGGATATAATGTAATATCCCTTCCACAACAAATTCACACTTCCAGTCACGGAATATAAAGGAAAATCACTTCCACAACCAATTCACACTACCAGTCACGGGATATAATGTAATATCACTTCCACAACCAATTCACACTACCAGTCACGGGATATAATGTAATATCACTTCCACAACCAATTCACACTACCAGTCACGGGATATAAAGTAATATCACTTCCACAACCAATTCACACTACCAGTCACGGGATATAATGTAATATCACTTCCACAACCAATTCACACTACCAGTCACGGGATATAATGTAATATCACTTCCACAACCAGTTCACACTACCAGTCACGCAAAATAATGTAATATCACTTCCACAACCAGTTCACACTACCAGTCACGGGATATAATGTAATATCACTTCCACAACCAGTTCACACTACCAGTCACGCGAAATAATGTAATATCACTTCCACAACCAAAACACACTACCAGTCACGGGATATAATGGAATATCACTTCCACAACCAATTCACACTACCAGTCACGGGATATAATGTAATATCCCTTCCACAACCAATTCACACTACCAGTCACGAGATACTAAGTAATATCCCTTCCACAACCAATTCACACTACCAGTCACGGGATATAATGTAATATCCCTTCCACAACCAATTCACACTACCAGTCACGAGATACTAAGTAATATCCCTTCCACAACCAATTCACACTACCAGTCATGGTATATAATGGAATATCCCTTCCACAACCAGTTCACACTACCAGTCATGGTATATAATGGAATATCACTTCCACAACCAATTCACACTACCAGTCACGTAACATAATGTAATATCACTTCCACAACCAATTCACACTACCAGTCACGGGATACTAAGTAATATCACTTCCACAACCAATTCACACTACCAGTCACGGGATATAATGTAATATCACTTCCACAACCAATTCACACTACCAGTCACGCAATATAATGTAATATCACTTCCACAACCAATTCACACTACCAGTCACGGGATATAATGTAATATCACTTCCACAACCAATTCACACTACCAGTCACGGTATATAATGGAATATCACTTCCACAACCAATTCACACTACCAGTCACGGTATATAATGGAATATCACTTCCACAACCAATTCACACTACCAGTCACGGTATATAATGGAATATCACTTCCACAACCAATTCACACTAACAGTCACGGGATATAATGTAATATCACTTCCACAACCAATTCACACTACCAGTCACGGTATATAATGGAATATCACTTCCACAACCAATTCACACTAACAGTCACGGTATATAATGGAATATCACTTCCACAACCAATTCACACTAACAGTCACGGGATATAATGTAATATCACTTCCACAACCAATTCACACTACCAGTCACGGTATATAATGGAATATCACTTCCACAACCAATTCACATTACCATTCACGGGATATAATGGAATATCACTTCCACGACCAATTCACACTACCAGTCACGGGATATAAAGGAATATCACTTCCACAACCAATTCACACTACCAGTCACGGTATATAATGGAATATCACTTCCACAACCAATTCACACTAACAGTCAGGGGATATAATGTAATATCACTTCCACAACCAATTCACACTAACAGTCACGGGATATAATGTAATATCACTTCCACAACCAATTCACACTAACAGTCACGGGATATAATGGAATATCCCTTCCACAACCAATTCATAATACCAGTCACGAACATAATGTAATATCACTTCCACAACCAATTCACACTACCAGTCACGGGATATAATGTAATATCCCTTCCACGACCAATTCACACTACCAGTCACGGGATATAATGTAATATCCTTTCCACGACCAATTCACACTACCAGTCACGGGATATAAAGGAATATCACTTCCACAACCAATTCACACTACCAGTCAGGGGATATAATGTAATATCACTTCCACAACCAATTCACACTACCAGTCACGGGATATAATGGAATATCACTTCCACAACCAATTCACACTACCAGTCACGGGATATAATGGAATATCACTTCCACAACCAATTCACACTACCAGTCAGGGGATATAATGTAATATCCCTTCCACAACCAATTCACACTACCAGTCACGGGATATAATGGAATATCACTTCCACAACCAATTCACACTACCAGTCACGGGATATAATGGAATATCACTTCCACAACCAATTCACACTACCAGTCACGGGATATAATGGAATATCACTTCCACAACCAATTCACACTACCAGTCACGGGATACTAAGTAATATCCCTTCCACGACCAATTCACACTACCAGTCAGGGGATATAATGTAATATCACTTCCACAACCAATTCACACTACCAGTCACGGTATATAATGGAATATCACTTCCACAACCAATTCACACTACCAGTCATGGTATATAATGGAATATCACTTCCACAACCAATTCACACTACCAGTCACGAACATAATGTAATATCCCTTCCACAACCAATTCACACTACCAGTCACGGGATATAATGTAATATCACTTCCACAACCAATTCACACTACCAGTCACGGGATATAATGGAATATCACTTCCACAACCAAAACACACTACCAGTCACGGGATATAATGGAATATCACTTCCACAACCAATTCACACTACCAGTCACGGGATATAATGTAATATCCCTTCCACAACCAATTCACACTACCAGTCACGAGATACTAAGTAATATCCCTTCCACAACCAATTCACACTACCAGTCATGGTATATAATGGAATATCACTTCCACAACCAATTCACACTACCAGTCATGGTATATAATGGAATATCCCTTCCACAACCAATTCACACTACCAGTCACGAGATACTAAGTAATATCCCTTCCACAACTAGTTCACACTACCAGTCATGGTATATAATGGAATATCACTTCCACAACCAATTCACACTACCAGTCACGAACATAATGTAATATCACTTCCACAACCAATTCACACTACCAGTCACGGGATACTAAGTAATATCCCTTCCACGACCAATTCACACTACCAGTCAGGGGATATAATGTAATATCACTTCCACAACCAATTCACACTACCAGTCACGGTATATAATGGAATATCACTTCCACAACCAATTCACACTACCAGTCACGGTATATAATGGAATATCACTTTCACAACCAATTCACACTACCAGTCACGGTATATAATGGAATATCACTTCCACAACCAATTCACACTACCAGTCACGGTATATAATGGAATATCACTTCCACAACCAATTCACACTACCAGTCACGGTTTATAATGGAATATCACTTCCACAACCAATTCACACTAACAGTCACGGGATATAATGTAATATCACTTCCACAACCAATTCACACTACCAGTCACGGTATATAATGGAATATCACTTCCACAACCAATTCACACTAACAGTCACGGTATATAATGGAATATCACTTCCACAACCAATTCACACTAACAGTCACGGGATATAATGTAATACCACTTCCACAACCAATTCACACTACCAGTCACGGTATATAATGGAATATCACTTCCACAACCAATTCACATTACCATTCACGGGATATAATGGAATATCACTTCCACGACCAATTCACACTACCAGTCACGGGATATAAAGGAATATCACTTCCACAACCAATTCACACTACCAGTCACGGTATATAATGGAATATCACTTCCACAACCAATTCACACTAACAGTCAGGGGATATAATGTAATATCACTTCCACAACCAATTCACACTAACAGTCACGGGATATAATGTAATATCACTTCCACAACCAATTCACACTAACAGTCACGGGATATAATGGAATATCCCTTCCACAACCAATTCATAATACCAGTCACGAACATAATGTAATATCACTTCCACAACCAATTCACACTACCAGTCACGGGATACTAAGTAATATCCCTTCCACGACCAATTCACACTACCAGTCAGGGGATATAATGTAATATCACTTCCACAACCAATTCACACTACCAGTCACGGTATATAATGGAATATCACTTCCACAACCAATTCACACTACCAGTCACGGTATATAATGGAATATCACTTTCACAACCAATTCACACTACCAGTCACGGTATATAATGGAATATCACTTCCACAACCAATTCACACTACCAGTCACGGTATATAATGGAATATCACTTCCACAACCAATTCACACTACCAGTCACGGTTTATAATGGAATATCACTTTCACAACCAATTCACACTAACAGTCACGGGATATAATGTAATATCACTTCCACAACCAATTCACACTACCAGTCACGGTATATAATGGAATATCACTTCCACAACCAATTCACACTAACAGTCACGGTATATAATGGAATATCACTTCCACAACCAATTCACACTAACAGTCACGGGATATAATGTAATACCACTTCCACAACCAATTCACACTACCAGTCACGGTATATAATGGAATATCACTTCCACAACCAATTCACATTACCATTCACGGGATATAATGGAATATCACTTCCACGACCAATTCACACTACCAGTCACGGTATATAAAGGAATATCACTTCCACAACCAATTCACACTACCAGTCACGGTATATAATGGAATATCACTTCCACAACCAATTCACACTAACAGTCGGGGATATAATGTAATATCACTTCCACAACCAATTCACACTAACAGTCACGGGATATAATGTAATATCACTTCCACAACCAATTCACACTAACAGTCACGGGATATAATGGAATATCCCTTCCACAACCAATTCATAATACCAGTCACGAACATAATGTAATATCACTTCCACAACCAATTCACACTACCAGTCACGGGATACTAAGTAATATCCCTTCCACGACCAATTCACACTACCAGTCAGGGGATATAATGTAATATCACTTCCACAACCAATTCACACTACCAGTCACGGTATATAATGGAATATCACTTCCACAACCAATTCACACTACCAGTCACGGTATATAATGGAATATCACTTTCACAACCAATTCACACTACCAGTCACGGTATATAATGGAATATCACTTCCACAACCAATTCACACTACCAGTCACGGTATATAATGGAATATCACTTCCACAACCAATTCACACTACCAGTCACGGTTTATAATGGAATATCACTTTCACAACCAATTCACACTAACAGTCACGGGATATAATGTAATATCACTTCCACAACCAATTCACACTACCAGTCACGGTATATAATGGAATATCACTTCCACAACCAATTCACACTAACAGTCACGGTATATAATGGAATATCACTTCCACAACCAATTCACACTAACAGTCACGGGATATAATGTAATACCACTTCCACAACCAATTCACACTACCAGTCACGGTATATAATGGAATATCACTTCCACAACCAATTCACATTACCATTCACGGGATATAATGGAATATCACTTCCACGACCAATTCACACTACCAGTCACGGGATATAAAGGAATATCACTTCCACAACCAATTCACACTACCAGTCACGGTATATAATGGAATATCACTTCCACAACCAATTCACACTAACAGTCAGGGGATATAATGTAATATCACTTCCACAACCAATTCACACTAACAGTCACGGGATATAATGTAATATCACTTCCACAACCAATTCACACTAACAGTCACAGGATATAATGGAATATCCCTTCCACAACCAATTCATAATACCAGTCACGAACATAATGTAATATCACTTCCACAACCAATTCACACTACCAGTCACGGGATATAATGTAATATCCCTTCCACGACCAATTCACACTACCAGTCGCGGGATATAAAGGAATATCACTTCCACAACCAATTCACACTACCAGTCAGGGGATATAATGTAATATCACTTCCACAACCAATTCACACTACCAGTCACGGGATATAATGGAATATCACTTCCACAACCAATTCACACTACCAGTCACGGGATATAATGGAATATCACTTCCACAACCAATTCACACTACCAGTCAGGGGATATAATGTAATATCCATTCCACGACCAATTCACACTACCAGTCACGGGATATAATGGAATATCACCTCCACAACCAATTCACACTACCAGTCACGAACATAATGTAATATCACTTCCACAACCAATTCACACTAACAGTCACGGGATATAATGTAATATCACTTCCACAACCAATTCACACTACTCTTCACGGGAGATTAAGTAACATCACTTTCACAACCAATTCACACTACCAGTCACGGGATATAATGTAATATCACTTCCACAACCAATTCACACTACCAGTCACGGGATATAATGGAATATCACTTCCACAACCAATTCACACTACCAGTCAGGGGATATAATGTAATATCCCTTCCACGATCAATTCACACTACCAGTCACGGGATATAATGGAATATCACTTCCACAACCAATTCACACTACCAGTCACGAACATAATGTAATATCACTTCCACAACCAATTCACACTAACAGTCACGGGATATAATGTAATATCACTTCCACAACCAATTCACACTACTCTTCACGGGAGATTAAGTAACATCACTTTCACAACCAATTCACACTACCAGTCACGGGATATAAAGTAATATCACTTCCACAACCAATTCACACTACCAGTCACGAGATATAACCTTATATCACTTCCACAACCAATTCACACTACCAGTCACGAGATATAACCTTATATCACTTCCAAAACCAATTCACACTACCAGTCACGGGATATAAAGGAATATCACTTCCACAACCAATTCACACTACCAGTCACGGTATATAATGGAATATCACTTCCACAACCAATTCACACTAACAGTCAGGGGATATAATGTAATATCACTTCCACAACCAATTCACACTACCAGTCACGGTATATAATGGAATATCACTTCCACAACCAATTCACACTACCAGTCACGAGATATAATGTAACATCACTTCCACAACCAATTCACACTACCAGTCACGGTATATAATGGAATATCACTTTCACATCCAATTCACACTACCAGTCACGGGATATAGCCTAATATCACTTCCACTACCAATTCACACTAACAGTCACGGGATATAATGTAATATCACTTCCACAACCAATTCACACTAACAGTCACGAAAAATAATGTAATATCACTTCCACAACCAATTCACACTACCAGTCACGGGATATAATGGAATATCACTTTCACAACCAATTCACATTACCATTCACGGGATATAATGGAATATCACTTCCACAGCCAATTCACACTACCAGATACGGGATACTAAGTAATGTCACTTCCACAACCAATTCACACTACCAGTCACGGGATATTAAGTAATGTCACTTCCACAACCAATTTGCACTACCAGTCAGGAGGTATAATGTAATATCACTCCCACAACCAATTCACACTACCGGTCACAGGACATTAAGCAATATCACTTCCACAACCAATTCACACTACCAGTCAGGGGATATAATGTAATATTACTTTCACAACCAATTCACACTAACAGTCACGGGATATAATGTAATATCACTTCCACAACCAAATCACACTACCAGTCACGGTATATAATGTAATATTACTCTCACGACCAATTCACACTACCAGTCACGGGATATAATGTAATATCCCTTCCACAACCAATTCACTCTACCAGTCACGAGATATAATGTAATATCACTTCCACAACCAGTTCACACTACCAGTCACGGTATATAATGGAATATCACTTCCACAACCAATTTACACTGCCAGTCACGGGATATTAAGTAATGTCACTTCCACAACCAATTCACACTACCAGTCACGGGATATTAAGTAATGTCACTTTCACAACCAATTTGCACTACCAGTCAGGAGGTATAATGTAATATTACTTTCACAACCAATTCACACTACCGGTCACAGAATATTAAGTAATATCACTTATAAACCAATTCATAATACCAGTCACGGAATATAATGTAATATTACTCTCACGACCAATTCACACTACCAGTCACGGGATATAATGTAATATCCCTTCCACAACCAATTCACACTACCAGTCACGAGATATAATGTAATATCACTTCCACAACCAGTTCACACTACCAGTCATGGTATATAATGTAATATCACTTCCACAACCAATTCACACTACCAGTCACGAACATAATGTAATATCACTTCCACAACCAATTCACACTACCAGTTACGGGATATTAAGTAATGTCACTTTCACAACCAATTTGCACTACCAGTCAGGAGGTATAATGTAATATGACTTCCACAACCAATTCACACTACCGGTCACAGGACATTAAGCAATATCACTTTCACAACCAATTCACACTACCAGTCACGGGATATAACCTAATATCACTCCCACAACAAATTCACACTTCCGGTCACAGGACATTAAGCAATATCACTTCCACAACCAATTCACACTACCAGTCACGAGATATAATGTAATATCACTTCCACAACCAATTCACACTACCAGTCACGAGATATAATGTAATATCACTTCCACAACCAATTCACACTACCAGTCAGGGGATATAATGTAATATCACTTCCACAACCAATTCACACTACCAGTCAGGGGATATAATGTAATATCACTTCCACTACCAATTCACACTAACAGTCACGGGATATAATGGAATATCACTTTCACAACCAATTCACATTACCATTCACGGGATATAATGGAATATCACTTCCACAACCAATTCACTCTACCAGTCACGGGAAATGAAATGATATCACTTCCACAACCAATTTGCACTACCAGTCAGGAGCTATGATGTAATATGACTTCCACAACCAATTCACACTACCGGTCACAGGACATTAAGTAATATCACTTCCACAACCAATTTGCACTACCAGTCAGGAGATATAATGTAATATCACTTCCACAACCAATTCACACTACCAGTCAGGGGATATAATGTAATATCCCTTCCACAAGCAATTCACACTACCAGTCAGGGGATATAATGTAATATCACTTACACAACCAATTCACACTACCAGTCAGGGGATATAATGTAATATCACTTACACAACCAATTCACACTACCAGTCAGGGGATATAATGTAATATTACTTTCACAACCAATTCACACTACCGGTCACAGAATATTAAGTAATATCACTTATAAACCAATTCATAATACCAGTCACGGAATATAATGTAATATTACTCTCACGACCAATTCACACTACCAGTCACGAGATATAATGTAATATCCCTTCCACAACCAGTTCACACTACCAGTCATGGTATATAATGGAATATCACTTCCACAACCAATTCACACTACCAGTCATGGTATATAATGGAAAATCACTTCCACAACCAATTCACACTACCAGTCAGGGGATATAATGTAATATTACTTTCACAACCAATTCACACTACCGGTCACAGAATATTAAGTAATATCACTTATAAACCAATTCATAATACCAGTCACGGAATATAATGTAATATCCCTTCCACAACCAATTCACACTACCAGTCACGGGATATAAAGTAAAATCACTTCCACAACCAATTCACACTAGCAGTCATAGGATATTAAGTAATGTCACTTCCACAACCAATTCACACTACCAGTCACGGGATATTAAGTAATATCAATTCCACAAACAATTTGCACTACCAGTCACGTGATATAAAGTAATATCACCTGCACATTCAACCAATTCACACTACCAGATACGGGATATTAAGTAATATCACTTCCACAACCAATTTGCACTACCAGTCACGGGATATTAAGTAATATAACCTCCACAAATCCTCTTAAACCCTCCGCCCACTCATGATCAAGATCGAAAAGCTTAAGAAATAAGGAGT
>JAIGNY010002877.1:240000-275000 GCA_020152595.1 Chiridota heheva
GCATTATGCCGAGTCGGGAAACAATTTTGATATGTATAGCCGAGTATACGGAATATGATTCAGAATGTCTGTAATTTAGATAGTACACTCGATATTTTACATGTCTGCCGAAATAATATCGGTGTCCCCCCCTTTCCGTCCCGTCTCATAAGACCATGAAAATAAGAAACATAACTATTTTGCAAATCATTCAATCAAATTTTCCAATCTAGGGGGTGTAACACCCACATCCTTTTAAGTTATGCCCCAAGCCCTATCCCTTCCTGTATACGTCCCTGCGTATAACATTAGGCAACACACCTAGGACTGCAGGCCCCAAATGTTAATTTTATTAGCATAATCACAACAGCTAAAACGATTCCGTTGTCATTGCTAAAATGATAGATTATTGTATTATTGAAAAACGATCAGTTTGTTGCTAAATTAGATTAGTATAGACCTATGTTCGATCTTCAGAGCTTTTTAAACTTTTTTCGAAGAAATGAAACTGAACAAACTTTGATTAAAGCCTTTTAACGTCTGAAATGCAATGTGTAAACACAGGTGGGATGGATTGAATGAAGTCTGAAGATCTGCTGTTCAACCTCTCCCGTCTTCAGCGATCCTCACCTTGATCTCAAGCCACTCTTCAAGATGTATCAGACGGACATTAAGTGGCTTCTGTTCATTACAAAGGTTCAATTCGAGCCTTGAAGGTAAGGAGACGTAAATAGCGCAGAACGACACAAGAGGGAAACAGCCTTTCGGTAAGTTACACGGTTGTTTCTTTTGAGGCTGTACAATTAAGAGCCAAAATTGTACTTTTTTGCCTTCAGAGAAAATCAAGGTTTTTCTTTTTGTTGTCATATTGTGGGAACAAATGTTACGTAGTATTCTTCAGAACTTTCATATTGTTTTACTTTCTCTTAAAGTATGTATTCGATTGTATTTCAATCTTCGCTTTATCACTATGTAAATTGTTTTTATAGAGCATCACATTTTCAGTGTTTAATTGTTATCAATGTTATTAGTGAGGAAATATTTTCAAAATCACACTTTATTCACTAGATTTAGTTTTAAAGGATTAGATTAGTTGTCAAGCAATTTTATTTGGTATGGAGGAGGACTTGAAAGGTGAATAAAGTTTTTCAAAATTCGTATTCCGTTAAGGAGATATTCAAATGCTTAGTTCTGTATCATATGTGTAGAAACGACTGAAATCAGACCAGTTGTCACGTCACATTCTCACATTCCTTAATGTATTTAATACATTCTATGATATCAATATATTATATTATTTTCTATGAGATTTTGTGGCTTAAAACCATTAGATATATCAGGAAAGTAGTCAAACAGAATCTAATAAGGGTAATCATAATTTACCACCTGAAGAAAGTTTGATAAATAAATAAGTGTCTTTAAAGTACAATTGTTAAGAAAGTCGGGAGGCACAAGTCTGATGGAACAATTAATTATCCTCCCAGCGGCATACGATTTGTGAACAAATTTTTCTTCACCCTTTTATTCATCTTTGTCCTCTTTCTAGCGCACTTGATCACTTGACTTGTCCGGGTTCCTTCCCACCTTCGGATATTTCCAATCAAAAGAGATGATAATTACCTTTGCGAAAGGGCACGGGAGCGAGGGTGACAATGATGATGCATGCAATGATGTGTTAAATGAATACCCTTGCGAATTTTCCTTCATACAACAGGGGACTATAAACGAAACAAATTGATCAAATTACATACTGATTTATTATTTCCATTACTTGTTACTACATTTCAAAGAATTTAATTGTGAATTGAAAAGTGATCGGTGCATTGTACAATGTGATGTTTTATCTGTCGATCAAAGACAATGCATTTATTTGAAAATTAATTTTCTTCTTCTAAATTAATGGAAACATTGTTAAGATGAGGTATAACACGCGCTTTTGAAGAACATACCACACTCTAAATAGAATTATAAAATTATTTTAGAAAATACATGAAGATTAATTTGAACCTGCAATTATGATAAGACGTTTTACATTTCAAGGTCACTGATGAAATCTTCGGAACGTTAAATCTTCAAAGCGGAATAAGATTGACGCTATCATACAAATGCAAATTCCTCTATGGTATTATGTTGGATGTTTATCATAGCGATGCAATGAATAGTGTAATGAATAGTTTAATGGTTTGATAATCTTCTGCAGATAGGGATTTGTAGTTAACGATGGTTATGCGGTGGATAGCACCAATGATGCTTGTATCAGTGCCGTAATTCGCACCTGGAAATTGCATGTGTGTGTGTGGGGGCATTGCCTCTTATCCAAACGTGAGGGAACAGGAAGCCAATTTTCCTAGAATATACTATAATTTAAACTTTTGCTGAAAAATGGAAGGACATGCCCCCGACGCCCCCTCCCCCCAACTCCCTCCCGGATTTACAACCCTGCCTTGTATAATCAATATTGTAATAATTTTATGATGATCTGCAGATGAGGTTTTGTAGATAGCAACATTAATGATGGCCATGAGGATGATAACACTGATAATGCTTGTAGTGACGTGTTAATGATATACATATTAGATGCTACTGCTTATGCTGTTTATTATAGTAATGAATGAATATTGTAATGATTTTATGATCATCTGCAGATGGGGACTTGTAGATAACAACATTAACAATGACCATGATAACACTGATAATGCTTGTAGTGACGTGTTAATGATATACATGCTTGATGATACTGCTGATGCTGTTTACTATAGTAATGTAATGAATATTGTAATGATTTTATGATCATCTGCAGATAAGGACTTGTAGGTAACAACATTAACAATGGCCATGAGGATGATAGCACTGATAATGCTTGTAATGACGTGTTAATGATATACATGTTTGATGATACTGATAATGTTGTTTATTATAGTAATGTAACGAATATTGCAATGATTTTTTGGTCATCTGTAGACGAGGACTTGTAGGTAACAACATTAACGATGGCCATGAGGATGATAACACTGATAATGCTTGTAAAGGCGTCCTAATGATATACATGTTAGATGATACTGCTAATACTGTTTATTATAGTAATGAATGAATATTGTAATGATTTTATGATCATCTGCAGATAAGGACTTGTAGGTAACATCATTAACAATGGCCACAGAATGATAGCACTGATAATGCTTGTAATGACGTGTTAATGATATACATGTTAGATGATACTGATAATGTTGTTTATTATAGTAATGTAACGAATATTGCAATGATTTTTTGGTCATCTGTAGATGAGGACTTGTAGGTAACAACATTAACGATGGCCATGAGGATGATAACACTGATAATGCTTGTAATGACGTCTTAATGATATACATGTTAGATGATACTGCTAATACTGTTTATTATAGTAATGAATGAATATTGTAATGATTTTATGATCATCTGCAGATAAGGACTTGTAGGTAACATCATTAACAATGGCCACAGAATGATAGCACTGATAATGCTTGTAATGACGTGTTAATGATATACATGTTTGATGATACTGATAATGTTGTTTATTATAGTAATGTAACGAATATTGCAATGATTTTTTGGTCATCTGTAGATGAGGACTTGTAGGTAACAACATTAACAATGGCCACAGAATGATAGCACTGATAATGCTTGTAATGGCGTGTTAATGATATACATGTTGGATGATACTGCTAATGTTGTTTATTATAGTAATGTAACGAATATTGCAATGATTTTATGATCATCTGCAGATGGGGACATGTAGATAACAACATTAACAATGGCCATGAGGATGATAGCACTGATAATGCTTGTAAAGGCGTCCTAATGATATACATGTTAGATGATATACTGCTAATGCTGTTTATTATAGTAATGTGATGAATGTTGCTATAATTCTATGATCATCTGCAGATGGGGATATGTAGAAAGAAAAACATTAGCGATGGCCATCATATATGAGGCTGATAACGCTGATAATGCTTGTAATTATGTGTTAAGGACATACATGTTCTGCTGTTATTGACTATAATAATGTAATAAATATTCTAATGAATTTGTGATCATTTTGACATTAAGATGAGGATTTGTGGATAGCAACATTGACGATGATCATCATACATTTATATTTAGTTATTTTATTAATTTAATGATTTATTTAACTCTACTTTATATATGGTGGCTGAATGTAGAAGTAATAGCTAGTATACAGTGAGACCCTGTTTTAAAACATTACATGAAAAGCAAATAGATAAACAATTAAAGAAATTGATAAATAAATCGAAGACACATCAAATACATACAAATTGATAAAGCAACCAATCAAAATAAATAAAGTAAGATAGTCAGTAAGAGTTATATCTAAGCATAAAACTGGCAAAGATAATAGATTTAGAAATCTAAGAAATAGAATATGATAATTCAAAATAAAGTGTATCTTTTAAAATTTATCAATTTTTGTATATGCATTTTTTAATATGGCAAGGAATCTTGAGAGTTTCATGTCCCTCTGATATGGATATATCATAAGGATGATGGCATTTTCCATACGATGGTATGCGTATACCTGTATGCTGTATTACATGACAAGGATTCTTATGATGATGACATGATGGGATGTTGTAGATGTTATCACAATGATTATGATCACATCATCATGTATATATCAATGGGATAAGATTAAAGGTAATATACATACATATATTAAGAATGTCTCCTTCTTGCAACGTGATAACATTTGCATATATTAAAAAGGGAAACTCGTCTAAGTAAAATTCGTAAAATTTTGATGTTTATATGTATCTCGTCACATCCGGTTGTTAATCGTTTCTAATTAGGTACGTAGGACTTCGCATTGTGTATGTGTGTGTGTGCGTGTGGGTGTGTGTGTGGGTGTGTGTGTGAGTGTATGTAGGTCTCAAATGAGCTAGTCACTTCTGCGGCGGTTATTGATTGGTTGTCAGTATTTGTGTATGACCAATCAGAAGCGTTGACTTTTATTGAATATTACTGTTTACGGTAACACAAAATCTTGCCTTTAAAAAGTAAGCTTTTTAAATAACTCAAAAACTAAGTTACTGAGAATTTTACTATTTTTGAAAAATACAACAACTTGTATAAGCGATTGATTTACCAAACAACACATGCTGTAATATGTTAGTTTATAATGTATCTCTCTCTTAATCAATATAATCACAGACAGTCTAGGGGGTGTTTTTAGAATTAAAGGAAAGGAAATAGACAAAGATGTGATACAAAACTCTACCTGATAAAAGGAAAGGTATTGTCCCATAGTTACATTTAGAAGTGAATGTCACCGTACTGGTAGCGTCACTTCCGGTTTTTTATTTCCTCTATTGATCGCGAGAACTCTGCGATATTATCGATCACATATCCCCCGAACCAAATATAGAGGCCTACATGTGTGATCGATAACATCGCAGATTTCTCGCAATAAACAAGGTAAATTGAAAACCGGAAATGACGTTGCCAGCACGGCGGCGTTCAACTCTACATATATTTATGGGACGATACCTTTCCTTTAATTATTTTGAAGGCAAAGGAGACCGTCATTTACCCATAATGCAACACGCGTCCCATATACTTTAAGTGTGTTGACGAATTTCAAAATGGTGGTATAGAAATTAAAATCTAAAGGAAATACAAAAAATAAAATAATAATCCCACAGTGCTTTCACACTTCATACATATTTTTTTCTTCTGAAATAAACCCCCAAATTTCCTGAAATCTGGTAAATATTATCTAAATCTATACTGTCAGAGAAAAACGAAATAAGATTAGAAATAAGTGACAGATATTTTACTGGCGGAAGGGCATAAGAATTAAAGATGGAATCTTGTCCCAAAAAAATTGTTTGATACGTCACCAGAAAATCTGATACATATTTGTGAATTCCTTTCTACGTCCGCTACTGATTGGCTTATGTTATTATTTTTGCAAATATTTCGACTAATCAGAAACGTTAAAGTCTATCCGACATGTATCTTCTTCATCTTAGCACGTTAACTGGACTTTAATTGCAAAAGCAAGTATTCGAGGAAAATCAATTTTACTTTAGCAAAATATTTCCCCATTGTTTCCTCTGGAAAACACCAAATTATCGGGTAATGTACTTACAAATTGGAAACATTTCTACATCAGTCCACTGTTTGCTTGAAAGCATACACAGAAGCAAACCCTGATTTTGAACTGCATTGGCGATGCACACTGTTTTGCAAATTGTCAACGAGAAACATTTTCCTGTTATGTACCGTGCCAAAAGTAAAATTGTTTATCTCAATCGGCAAACAAAAACAGTTGCGAATACAAATCGATGAAGCTGTCTCTGTTTGCTTCAATTTTTGTTTATAATATTTATCCCAAATTATTTAAGAAAACATTGTTGAAATGTGTTTTATGTGTAAACTTGTGATGGGTTCGCGGGTACTTTGTGGTAGAGTTGAAGGCCGTTCAAGCGAATTCATTTTGTTCAATTGGCGATAGGAGCAGGTGTTGTGTAAAGGCACCATTTTGGTCACGAAATATCCAAAATCCCTATGACACCAAAAACCACTAACATACCAAACATCTTACTAAGCTATACACATTTGATTCGTCTATATGATTATAACAGAGAATCTCGGCTCAAGAAAATTGCTTGACACGTCATCAATAAATCCGAAACATACTCATAAGGTAAAAAAAAAAAAATGTTGCTTTTCAAAATCTCTTATTCTTAGGTTGTATATTTCAAAAATGATACTGAAATTTATATTTCTGGAACCCTTTTTTGTATAATTTGAATTTTTTTAGTAATAAAAGTTTTAAAGATTGACTATTCAGGAATTGACTAAACAGGAAATAGATTTTTTAAGCTTACTTTAAAATTTCTTGATGAAAGTCAAATATGCGCTTGTGAAAATGGATTTGGCATGCATTTTTCCTACCTTTGGCTTAAACCTACTTTACCGTTATGTATTTCTTTAGAGAGAGATTTTAATTTAGAAAGATACATTGTGGGTTATGATGACAAGAAATCTCCCAATCGCGATCGGGAGCGTGGACCAAAGGGATACGATTCCCAATCTCCCTGCCCCTAAAGCTCATAATGAATAAAATCATTTCAATACAAATAACACAAACAGAAAATATTTAACTTTCAGTTTAGAATTTCTGCACCTAAAACGGGTGGGGAAGAAGGGGGGGGGGAGGCCTTTTCACCAGGAAAATACATCCATACAGACACTAATTCTTGCACAAGTGGGTTTAAAGCTCAATAACTGTCTTCAAACCATGCAGTAAAAACACAATGATGGAAAGCGTGTTAAAGTTTGAGCAGAATAGTCTAGAAAATCGAAGGAAAAATACTTCACAATTGCGAATTTGTTGTTTGTCAAAGATTAAAGGTTTTTTATCATTCTGCGAGTTTCAGTCTGTTAAGATGCACAAAGTAGAAGAGATGATGATCAGAGTTGTATTTATTTCCTATGTATATAAAAAGGACAAGTAAAAAACACATTCGTAAAAATCATGTCGATATCGTCAGATCGTTTTATGTTGAGGACTTAAATGCATTTCAAAGATTTTCCCAGTTCATCTGTGTGTTGAAAAGTGTATCAAGTCATAATTGCAAATCCAAGGTGATTCTTGATGCATTTCTATAAAAGCAAAATGAATGTTTCTTTAATTTAGAATGTAAAGAACATTTAACAGATGGAACAAAAAGAATGTTCTTGTAAAGTACATGTTATACCCCATCTCAATAGTTGATAATCAGGTAACGGTTCCAATAATTTTGATCTAAAGAGGCAATTAATGTTCAACGTAATAGATAAACACTGTCTTGGATCTGCGTTTGTGCAATACATTATAAACTACAAGGTCACACGCTGATGCACGAAATCTTTGAAGTTGTGACAAGGTTATATTTGCCAAAAAATTATTTTTCTGGAATAATTTACAATTAACTAATTAATGAAGTAAATAACTTGTAGTAAAATGACCTTCAACTGAAAAGCAAGACTAGTGCAAGGTTTTTTGGCGAAGATGTTTTGATCGTTGAGTTCTAGTGATAACTTCAATTTAAATAAAAACTGCTTCATTTCTGGGCTAATCAAAGTTCAAAAAATTCTCCATATATATTAAAATTATGACATGTAGTAAATTGAAGGCATGCCCAATTGATCTGTATGTAATTTTATATATTCTACGCTTCAAATGTATTAGTGGATGACGTCTCTATGTTATCCTTTGAATGAATTTGTTATACAGTAAGGTACAAGTACGATCTTTGAAACTCTTATGACCAAAAAAAGGGAAAACAAAACACATTAGATTTTCGAAAGTTTTTAACCAATAACATCTCAATATCTGTTATAGAGGGCAAGCTTTAAGCGATTCTTATTGCTTTTTATGTTTAGGAGTTTTGAATTATTTTGAAGAAAAAAAACTCTATTTTGATATATGCAATCAGTAGTCTCAAATTACCAGCTGGCAAAGGATAAGCTAATGGGTCACGCATGTCCATTAAAGAGGGCAGTCAAATCAGCACAATGGTGACAAATTGTTCAAAACAATTTTTGATATTCAAGTTTGGACTCATAAACATAGGGCCAACTGTGATTTATCACCTATATATTCAGAACAAAAGTTTTTTTAATCATTAAAAATTATTAATTAGACTTTTAATCATATGTATTAAAACCTGTTGCGGTTTGGGTCTACCTGTCTAACACCTTGTATTGTATTTACAATGAAGTACGATATCCCAGTAATTTCTTTACCATTTAGTTTTTCCTTTCCCCTTTATTCTAAAAAAATGTTTGACCACAGGACGTATCAATCAACGGGTGCTATAAGGATTTAGCGGCTTAGAATTTTTGGTAAAGTACGAAATTCAATTAATTTTGATGAAACTGCCGCCTTAAATTCACAGCGCAAATTGAAGAAACATAATTCCATGTGGTGAATACACTTTCAAAGGTCTCTGGGGTATTCCTTCTGGGGAAGAAAATGTCTTTGCAAATGTCTTTAAATAGGAATAAACAAATACTAGAAGAAATATCCAGATCATCAAATACCAAAGGTTCAAAGGTGTCTTTAAAAGGGAATCATTCACATCCTCTCACCAGTGTGACCGTGGTCAGATTGCGTTGGATAAGAAAAAAACCAGATGATTGTTAAACAAATACGATATCGCAAACTGGCAATTGTTGGTTGACGGAGGGCGAGGAAAGTGTCTCATTCAAAAAAAATTAAGAAATGAAAGTAATCGAATCTCATGTTCGCTTACAATTATGTAGAAAGCACCGATAGCGTTTAAACAGAACAACTTACAAAAAATCCCAAGGTATTGAACAATACTAAATATGGTCACCTAAAAATACTCAATAAAAAAGTATCAGAGATAGTCTTCATGGATTTTTTTGGTAAAAAACACCCCTCAGGACTGAACTGCAGCCGCTCGTGAGCTTTTAAAAAGAAATAATCCAAAAAATTTGAATTCCACAAGAAAGTGAATTATGTACAAAGGTCGTGTGTTTAAAAGAGAAATCATTCCCATCCTCTCACCAGTGTGACCATTGTGTTGGATAACAAAAATACCAGATGACTAATGAAAAAATACCAGATGAATGACGAAAGAGTTCTTCTTTATTATTAAGCAAGGAAGGTTCATTACGGAGATCGCAACTGGCACTTGTTGTTTAGCGGAAAGCAAGCAAAGTGTCTTATTGAAAACCAATTGGGAAATTTCCAGTAGCGTTGACACGTACCAAAAACAAAAGAGCACCAAAAATGGTGCCAAAGGTTCAAACAACATACAAAAGCTACCCAAAGTATTGAACAATACTAAATATGGTCAAAATGCCCCTCATGCATGCGAATTGACCACAGCAACTTGATATCCGATGACAATATGTCATCATGCATTTCATCGAGTTGATGGAAATAGGTATGCAAATTATGTTGTTTATTGAGTTAATTTATCGTTCAGTTCATCATGATGTTGTGCATGAATACTTGTAACAACCTCTGTTGTGCTTTACACAACAGGAGTACGTATAGCCACAAACAAAATGACATCTCCCTGTTAGAACGTAATGTAGACAATGTCGTCTTCTGGCATTGTTCATTCTATTACTGTAGAATGACATTGCATACTGCAATTAGCATTGAAGAGAAAATATAATAGGCCTACTTTAAATTAGCCACAATAGATCAGATTATCTGGTTTTTCAATTTAACTATTATTCATGTTTCTAGAAGTAACCCTAATCAAACCTCAAAATAATTCCATGATCTAAATTGGAGTTTCTAATTGCGGATCACAATAATGGGAAACGTCACACGGAAAGTATATATTTCATGTCAATATAAAATCACATACGCGCCTGTGAATGTAGTTTGTCATTTAATGTCTATGATATCAAGCTAGGAATGCGCTAGAATGTATTAGAAATGTCTGAAAGCGGAATGATGGATATCTCTTGTTGAAACGAGAGCGTCACAAACGATTTTATCTGAATTTGAAACATGGAGCTTAAAGGAAATTTAATAGTGATTGTGAATGTTCGTTTTTTTTAATAGATAGCAAGAAAGTAGATAGATAGCCCAAGGAAGTGTTAAAAAAATTACTTATACAAATTTATAATATATATTTATAGTATATATACATAACAATGTATTACCTATACAGCATCAGAAAGTATTCAATGTCCTTTACCGTTAAACTGTTAAAGATATGTTTATATTTTAAGATCAACTTCGCTTGTGTAAAAATGACTGAAATCAGAATATTGTGGCAAATTCCTAAGATTTGTATATTCGATTGCAATATATTTGAAACAATGTGGAAGGTAGTGGGTAAATCAAAGGGGACCAAGGGGTCCAAAGAAATTTAAAGACAAAGTTTTATAAATTAATAAATTGCTTGAAAAATGTCAAGAAATTTGAATGTGTAATATGGTGAAATAGACTTGCTACACACACACGCACACATACACACTCTCTCTCTCTCTCTCTCCCCCTCCCTCCCTCCTTCCCTCTTTCCCTTCTTTCCCTCCTCCCTCCTTCCCTCTCTCTTCTCAGCCAGGGCGATGTGCTGTGTCCTTGAGCAAGAATCTTCATTCCACTTGCTTCAGTTCACTCATCTGTAAAATGAATATCAGTTTCGGCTAGAGAATTAACCTGCGATGGACTGGTGTTTCATCCAGGGGGAGCTAGGGACTCTAATCCACGTAGCACCATAAAAACCGAGTATAGCACCAACTCTATAAGCCCTTCAGGTTTGATGGGATTTAACTTGTATCTTTACCCTTTGTTTTTTAACTAAGGGATTAGAAAGCCTGTAAATCTTCTTTCCCTAATTAAAATACTGATATTTTGATCAATCATGATTTGGAACGGGTCATGAACATCGTTGACATTGTGACATTTAGGAGTATTTCATAAGGAGGGGACTCCTGAAGTCAATTAACCATGTTTATACACATCTGCAATATTTGAAGGAAAAAAAGGAGAACAATAAAAACAAAACAGGATATAATTCAAAATTTACCAGCGGAATCTCGTCTCAATATAATTGCTTGACCCGTTACTAATAAATCCGATACAGAATAGTTACGTCACTTTCGCGACAGTAACAGATTGGCTTGTCGGGGATTGTGGAGATATTCCGACCAATCAGAATGGTTGGGTTGTAGTGTATTTCTAGCTCTAGGTTAACACGGTATCTGGCCCGATAAAAGTATTTCCCTACAAGAAATATGAATAACCTTCTAAAATGGTTCATGTGCGCAACGTTTGTCTGTCACGGAATAATGTGCAATGCAAATTAGAGATACTGTATGTCCTAATATTTACCTTCATTGTACAGACTTTTATGTATCATAAATCGAAGTGCACAGATAGTAAGATACATACATACTCGAGGACGAGCCCCATTTTATAGTTTGTCATTGGCAGGGAAAACAGGAGGATGTAATTTCCTTGGGAATAAAATTCAAAACATATTTCATTTCAGTTTAGATAATGCTGTGTTCAGTTCTAGAGTGATTTGCCAGCGGGGCCAACTTCAACTGTCGCGGAACCTGTTGTCACAGTCACTACAAGCAATTTTTTTTTTTGTGAGGTGGAAGCTGATCTAAAGGCTATCATTTGTCATTCCGGGAGAGGTCATATTTTAAGGAACCTGTAAAATACCTAGGATAATAAACGACCTGCAGCCGTTTTGTTCATATTTACCAATAAATATGTATACAGAAACACTAAGTGTCATACAAATTGTAAGATTTTGCGATGTGTAATTTTATTCCTTAGAATCTACAATCTCAACGACAAAGTTATACTATTACAAATGATTATTTTTCAAAATGATTGTTTCGCGCAGCTTTTTTCCTGATTTTTCCTCATTTCAAAAATTGGTAAAATAAAAACTGTGGATGATATTTAGTGAGAGCACGGTGTGGTAAAATATAAAAGGGAGTGGATGATATTTAGCCATGAGAGCACGTGTGTGGTAAAATATACAAACGGTGTGGTAAAATATACAAAGGGAGTGGATGATATTTAGCCATGAGAGCACGGTGTGGTAAAATATACAAAGGGAGTGGATGATATTTAGCCATGAGAGCACGGTGTGGTAAAATATACAAAGGGAGTGGATGATATTTAGCCATGAGAGCAATTACAGTTTTTCACTGAGTTTGAATTTTCGCCGAGTAAAGAAGTTTTTTGCAGAGGTATTTAAAATTTGAAATTTATAAGACTGCATAATGTTTTAACGTTAGGATAGCAAAGCATCATGCGAAATATCACAAATTTGGCGATGTCCATGTCAAGAAAAGTTCCTAAATTTAGGAACCTTTTGGTTCCTTATTTTAGGACCTCCCCCGGACTGTTCGTGTGATCTGGAGGCAATTACGTGTGATCTAAACGCAGTTAAACCGCGCATAGCGCACAGCCTTTGGATAGTGAAAAATAATTGAATGTTGCATCATATGTTGACTTATATGGTATATTTGAACGGGTGTAAAAGTTATATGAGCTATATTGTTTTAAAGATTGTAAAGCTTTGCAACTTGGACACCAGACATTTGAAATTACAAATATTGTTTTTAAGTATGAAAGAAAACTCTACAAACTGACAAAAAACAGAGCCTCAAGAAATATTTTTCATCTCAATTTCTGGAAAATGAATTTATAAATAGAAGATCTATTGATATTTCTATATTGATTAAAGACTATTGAAGTCTTAGCAGATTAGTTTTTGAAATTTGAGAAATAAGCCGTAGTTTTTAGTTTCATAGCTGATCAAAGATTGATCAGTCTTTGTTTCATACGAAATTTTAGATGTACTGGGCGAACAGCTCCAAATCTTTATGTGATTCTTTTAACTTCTTTCTTACATCATAGTTGCTGAAAAACATGCATGGTGTTACATGTGACCTTTGACAAGAAATCAAAGACATTCCAAAGGATGACGAAAATTGCGCAATAAGACTATCATTCGATGAGTGGGTGACGCAGTTCCAGAAAATTCAAGATGATCTCATACATTGACTCATACTGACCTGCTGACGCAATCTTTTCGATTTGGAACATTGTGACAATATTCATCAAATTAGCTGCATCATCAGAGGGTTACGCCCGGCTACGCATAGTTTTGAATATAAAAATTGCTGGAAGTCTGACGGCGAGGTTTCATCAATTTACAATTAACTGTGTCTTATTATCTTACATCGAGAATTACCTGCCTTTATTCAGTGTGTGGATATTTATTATACGATTAACTTGAATTAATATCTTGACTTTTGCTTGAGGATTATAAAATTAAGAGATCTCTCTGCCTTAAAACTGTCTTAAAACTGTAAATCTTAAAGTGGATTTATACAATTTGTTATAAAAGTCTTTTAATGAGCTTATAACTCATACAGACTAAAACTTTGAGAGAAAGCATTGCGTTGATCCATATTATTATTACATAACTATTGGCGAAACTGGATCATTCATATATTGGAATGTTTAAAGGACTTACCTGAATACCAACCTTCGCCCAAAGACAGACCAGACAGATAGCTAATCATATTTACTATCACAGTATCAGGTTAGGATATTTACGTAGGCTAACTTTAAGAGTATTGTTTATATATTATTTATCAAATTTCAAAAAAGTTTTTAAAATTTTGAATACACCAGATTCAAGTTCAAAGTCACTAATCTTGTTTTTATCTTGTAGCATTCTTCTGTTATTTTCAAGCTCTGCATTTGGTCTGTAGCAATCGGAAAACCTATTCCTGCTCAACAATTTTTGGAGGTGTGGTAAAACCAAACAACTTTCGTCAGGCTTTGCTGCACCATCTATAGGTTGCCCTATAATACATGCACAAAATATCAATAAAATATGCATAATATGCACATAGCCAAATATGAAAGCGTGTTCATCTCCCCCAAAAGTTGGAGCAGCATGTAAGAGCTCTCAGATACCGAGAAACAAGCCTTGTTGAAGAAACCATATAAGGTCTTTACTGATGGAAGTAGGTGGCAGTATACTAATTTAGGGCAGATTTTACCAGTATGAAATTTCTTCAGAAAGTCAAACACAGTCAGATCAAACAGAAGCAGCTGCTCTCCTGACAATCCAATAACACTTTTCAAACCGAGCTTAACCGAAAATTATTTCTTCAGTACTTCGACCAATGAACTGCTGGGAGAATTTTCCCTTTGCTACCCAACCAAGTAGGTGCAGTTTTGGGGATTTTTTTTTTGTAAGAAACAATGCGCGCGTGTATTACCTTTATGTGCAACAAAGCATTTTTTTCTATAAGCTTGGTCCCATCCGTGCGTGGATTGTGCAGATGGTCAAAATTTCCCCAGTATTTAGATGGACGAAAATGATCCCCAAGTATACTGTTATTCCATAAAGGACATGTGAATTTTGGCCATGTATCATTAATTAAATGAGAGTTTTCCAGAATTTCCGATTCCAATATGAAAGGTTTATAGACATATGTGACAAAATCTCAGAAAACTCTCAAATGAAATACACAAGTACTTTTGAGAGACGTGAGACTGTGATGTTACTGTACTTCTAGTCTGATCTCAGTCATTTCTACACAAAAATCACACTTTCGAACTTAAAACTTAAATATAAGTATTAATTAAATGTTATATCTTCAGCATGATAACTATCATGAACTTTGTGAGCTTCTCCGCCACCATTTCTTTCATTTTATTAATACTATTAGTCCATATAGGTATATGATAAACACGTTTTTATATTTGGTTACAATTTTAAAATCTGCCTATTTAATATAAGTACATAATTCAACTAAAGGGCGGACTGGCCAGCCAGACATTCGGTCGATCATCTGAAGGGTCTGCTGACATCTTTCTATTGTTGTGGTTATACAGAAAATTCTCCGCAAAACATTAAAGCAAATAAATGTCTGATCAACTGGTATCTTCTACCAACCGACGAATATATTTTTCTTTGACCTTACAAGCTACGTTGGCATGTGCTTTAATCATACAGTCGCGACATGATTGTTTGTAGGCTAGAGATATATGATGTAGGCTAGAGATATATAATGTTTGATTTTTCCTGTTCCTGATCAGGCTCTGCAGCCATCGATTGTTTTGTTCAATTGTTTTGTATTTGTTTTATGAAGCAACGAACAAATACTATTCTTTCGCCTCACTGGAAGTTTTATAATGGAATTAATCTCAACATTTTAAAGCTATGTTCATTGTAAACAACATTATCGATTAGATACAATATTATCGATTCGATCATTTTAACAAACATATATACATCGACGCAACATCTTTGAAAAGCGTAACCCGTCCAGCTGTATAATAGTTATAGATATTGATTGAAGACGATAACAAGTTATACCCTCTGCTGTTTATATCATGCTCTAATATACTAAACGCTTTTAATTACATTTTCTTTAAAAGAATAATGAATATCTCTTATTGGTAGCAGATTGACAGACACATGTTTCTATGATCACACCAGTTGTGGTTGCGAAAGAATCAATATCTCCCGAAATATTGTTATAACGCTTGGAAATTTTGGTAGAAAGTCGTGATTTTAAGGCAATGACCTTTTCCGCTTTTCAAATAAGTTTAGCCGCAGAAAGATCGCTATTTTGACATCAACAATTGTATTCGTTCTAGAACCCCTCCCCTCCCCCTCCCCACTCAAATTCAAAATGATGCTACACCCCTGATTAATTTGTACATCCAGAGGAGCAGCATGACTTAAAATCGTCATAATTTCGTCCTTTTTGAAATCTTAATAAACGATTTACTTCTGTTTCGAAGCTTGTTTGAGTAGCTTTTGCTGTCAGACTGGAAATAATGTTTAGAACTCACCCAGTGCCCTACATCTAATGTCCTTCGTATAGAGATATACCAAAGCATCTTTTCAAGCGAAAGTCTAAAATAATGTAGAATATGACATCATCATGCTTTGCAATCAATACGGACAAAAACCAATCGATTTCGTGACAAAGATTTCTTTCAAAATCCTTGAAATCATGAGGCATAAAAGATTTTATTGAAGTAAGATTTGTAATAAATCAAATTACAAGTTGGGGAGAAGCGCATAGTGAATACGAGATAATGCTTTAAACTTGTTACCTTTATATTGCTCTAAAGTTCTTTGTCTCTGTGTGAAAGGGAAATTTGTCCCCTAGTCCAACCCTCTTTCAAATGTGAAATATTCCGGCTCAAGATGAAATGGTATATGCTGCTCTGGAATTATGATATTCCTTTTATTATTTGTACACGCACGAGCAAGTTTTTAAACTGACAAAATGAGAGTTTTGATCAGAATTACAAGCACTTCTAGCTAAGTATAGCGAATGGTTGCAGACGAATTTTGAATGTGCAGCAGGGAATTAGGGGAGAAGGGGTAATAAGCTAAGGCCCATGTATCCCGTTTGTTTATGACACTACATACAAGAAGTGTCGGCTCCTCTGTTATATGATCTTCAAAAGTATGGTTTAATTATTGATGACAAATTTGACCTTAATATGAACACTCTCAACTGCTTGTTCGGTTTTAAACGGCTTCGATATTTATGTTGAAATATAATTTTTTCATGCATGGAGAAAGTTATGATTATTTGCAAAACTCGTAACTTTGTTCCCACATTTTTCTCTTCACTCTACATGGACCCTTCCCCTAATGATTGTAAGGGTGTATCGTCCACCTCAGGTATATTTACATAACGTTATTAACTTTGTATAAAAATTCCTCTAAAAGTTATGTTAAACTGTTGAAGGAAACGTTGATAAAACATACACACACTTACCCCACAGAATGGCACTCCATTGACAGAAAATGATTGCATGTGAAATGTGTTGGTATATCGCACTCTGGCCAGCTGGCCAGTCTGTTCTGACGGAAAAACAAGTTTCAAGTAAATCTTTTTTTTAAATATTCAACTTTCCAATACGAAAAGAGTGACTAAACAAGTACAGACCAACAGTATTTCAAATCCTTTAGATCAACTGCGTTAAGTTTCCATTCTAGTCATAAAGCCCCATAGTCAGACCCATACGAATACCAAAACCACCTGCCAGCCTGCATTTGAGGCAAAGTTGCTCAATAATGATCATCCAAGGCTGATTTTTTCCTCACTTCACCAAGACAAGCACACGATGAATATCAGGTGGTCATAATTTTGACACTCTAATAGACACAAAGTAATACCATTGCATTTTAGTGGATCAAGAAATCCATCCACCTGGGATGTACACGGTGTTATTCCTATTTCTCGAAGGTAATGCATAAAACCGACATAACTCATTAATGTGGGCGTTTATATGCAACTCTTGCGGAATATTCCGCCATTTTATTATATTGATAATGACGATAAATCTTGTTATTTATAAAGTGCATGAGACACGTTAGGGAAAATGTTTCTGTAACGAAAGCAAAATTAATTGAAAAAAGATTATGCGTTTGAGCAGAAATTTGAAAAGTTCGTTTCCAATTGTATCATTTCAAAGGCAATATGACAGTTATGTTCAAGTATCGTGTTTAGCTTTACTTGTTGTAACTGATACTGTGACCGTTTTAAATAGATATCAAGTTCTGAGTGACATGTTCAATACAGTATATTTTATAAACGTTGATTATTGTGTCTTCAAAAGGAGATATGATATGGCTGAGAGCACGAAATATATTTCCCAAAGACAGAAAATTAAAATAATCCTCTTGAGCATCGACAGAGTGATTTTTGTTCTTTATTGACTTCCCTTATATTCAGTGGGTGAAGTGTAGGATGATTTGTCGGTATGTTGTCAACTTTCGTACCAAAATGTAATGAAATTCAACAAATTTTGGAAATATTAGGAATGATTATTCGGGTTTAAAACATATCTAATTTCTGAACACAATGTACAGTGTGGCACACAAACAGTAGTGCGGATGTTTTCTCATCTTTGTGTTTCTTTGTATGCCCTCTTTCTTATTAGAACATAAGAACGGATTGGACGTGTGTTATGGACGATTGGACGTGTGTTATGCATGAACTGTAGCACTGGTGGGGGGTATTGGGGGTACTAGGGGGGGGGGGTACTTGGGGAGGAGTACTAGGGGGGGGGGGGGGGGGTTACGGGGGCGGGGGTACTGTGTGGAAGGTTAATGGACACAAAAAGAGAGAAGAAAAGTGGGTAGACCGAAAGCAAAGTGGAGGAGAATGGTGGAAAAGGAAGAGAGACGAAGTAGAACGGAGACCCTGGGTTGCATGAGAGGAGGAGAACAGCTGAAGATATAAAGGAACAGAAAACTAAAGATATCTGGGTCTAATGCACTTCCTGTCGTAGAGAGAATAAGGGGGAAAGGTCTAATAAGAGGCACATTAGCTAGATTAGTCATCGGTTAAGGAGTCATGCTCGTATGCTATAATGCGTCATGCTCGTATGCTATAATGCGTCATGTTCGTATGCTATGATGCGTCATGTTCGTATGCTATAATGCGTCATGTTCGTATGCTATAATGCGTCGTGTTCGTATGCTATAATGCGTCATGCTCGTATGCTATAATGCGTCATGCTTGTAAGCTATAATGCGTCATGCTCGTATGCTATAATGCGTCATGCTTGTAAGCTATAATGCGTCATGCTCGTATGCTATAATGCGTCATGCTCGTATGCTATAATGTATCAGGTTCAATTACCGCTATGAGTACTGCATTGTATTATGAGCAAGACACTTCAAATGCTTGCTCCAGTTGGCTCAGCTGTAAACATGGTAAAATGATTACCAGCGATGTTGGGGAGTTAACCTGCGATGCAATAGCGTCCTTTTCAGAGGGAGTCATGCGCTCCCGTCCGCTGATGAGAGGTTTACCTGTGATGGAGTTGGCGTCCTGTCTAGTGGGAGTCAAGTGCTCTCATCTGCATACGCCAAAGAAACCGGGGTAAACACTAGCCGGATGGGCCTTCATTGCTTTAGTATGGTTTTTTAACTTTGAAGCTTTCATAAGATGAAAGCAACTTAACCAAATCCTTTACATATGGCTATGTATCATCTAATCATCAATTAAACAATTTTAGCTGTTTAAATCGCACCCTTCCTGTAGTGCTGTCACTAGATGGCAGGGTGAGGAGTCGGTGAGTGAAAGAAGTCGCTGGATGACTATAGCTTCATGGCAACATTTTACTGCACAACCGGATCATCATTTATAACCGTCTCGTGACTTTCTAAGTCCAATATTTAGGTCTTTCGTCTTCCTTTTCTTCTTTAATTTGGTAAAATATATGTTGAAATGTTTTTGGCTACAAATCACGATTTAGAATTTTAGTATATATTACAAGATTTTCAGAGTGTCTTATATGAATTTACATAATCACGTTTATAAAAGATTAAAGTGGATTTGCAAAATTTCAGATGAAAATATGATTACTGCCAAATTATAATTAAAATAACAATTGGCATAGAAATAAACATAATTCAAAGTTTTTTTGTTTGCATGAAAGAAAACACCATAACAAAAATGGCATAGCAATATTCAGACACGTATTCCATGTTTTAGCATGATTATATGATTACACTCAAAACAATGAGCGTGCACGTAGACTCTACTCAAGGAGCTATAGAGAGAAAAAAAAACACTACTCCGTGGTGTACTTAGTAACTATTTAGTTTATTTAGAGACCTTAGAAGTATATTGCAATTACTCCTTTGTTTCTAATTTGATACCTTGTTTCTCTGTGAAAAATGTAAAGTGTGCTTTGCATTTTCTGAAAAAGACGGTGTACAGAATTAAGGGTCTCATTTGCCCTATTTCTCTCATGTCTCTTTCGTCCTCAGACTTTTAGGGTAATCAGAATTTGAAACGAGTCTTGATTACTTAATATTATTGCCCTAGATATCTCAAACTTCATCAAAAGCAAGGAAACGGTAAAGAGCGTGTCGATGCTAAATTGGCAGCGCGAGGTCATTTTAAAACCCCAGTTAATTTAAAGGATGTATTCTGCCAGCTCGGTGTAGCTTTGAGCCGCTTCAAAAATGAGGCCAATACAGTCACCGTCATTAGAAGGTCCTCCTTGGGTTTCTCTGAATTGACTAAAGGATCGATGGAGGTAGCAATTTATAGTGGCAAGTTGAAAACCTTGTGACATGAACCGAAACAATAACAAATTTGCGTCGTACGTGACAGTGCTAATACAAATGAACGTTTACTTCTACTGTTCTAGCTATTGGTCTGTAGGTATAGATAAGTAATAAAGACCAGGATTCGGAGAGCCCAAGAGGGGAAGAGGTAAAGGGGGGTAAAGGGGGATAAAGGGGGATCTCCCAGATCATGCACAACTGAGCACCTTGCCAGAGAGCTTGGATATTTCCTTTTTACAACGAAACGTTCTCAATATACCAAGAACACCACAATTATCAAATAAAATTACGTAATATTACAAACGTTATCCAACGATACAATTATAGAGAAGAAAAATGAAAACAATAAGTGTTATAATTTTGTTTTATCGTTTCCAATTAAAAAAAATCATGTTTTTTTTTAAATCTGACTCTTATTTTGTTCTAACCATGATTCCTAACCATTTGATAGAAGTACAGTTTAACTACAGAATACACCCGTAGATCACTTACTCAGTGGAAAGAGGCGCACAGAAGTCCCGCCGCCAAAGTGAGCGAAATGATTTGGCCTCTTTTGTAAGTGGTGAGAACATGGCCCCAGTTTGGTTCATGTCACGGGCTTGCCAACAGTACGGGAAGATCATCTTAATTCGGGGGAGGGGTGGGGTTATTTCCTAGCTCTGAAGTCCGTGAACATTTTGGTATTTATTTAGGCATTAAGTATTGAATTTCAAATAAATCATAATGCATAATTATCCTACAGGAATCCATGCGGGATAAAACGTTTCCCTCACCTTTACTCGAGGATGTATGTCGTCAGTCTGGACAAGCCCTGCCCCCACCCCCTTTCCGTTTGTAAAGTTGTTATCAATTTTTGTAACAAAAAGAATTCCTTCAGTAAGCTCCGCCATTTATAATGCTGCTGGGTACCCACATAGCAACACGGCTTAAAATCATATGATTTATAATATCATAACTTGTTTGGGAACTAATGATTAAGCATAAAAATGTTGGCCTCAATGACTCGTTTTGTTAGTTACTATTCAAGTATTATATTATATTAGCTTTTGTTTGTTATCATATGATAATCCAGCAATTAAGACATCGACAATAAGAATAACCAGAACCTTTACTAGGATTGGAAGTTTCTTTGTCATGAAACAAACTTTCACAATTTACATCACATTGTTTGTTTGTTTGTTTGTTTGATGAGGTCTTAACGGCACCACAACAACGAGGGTCAAATTGTGCCTGAGAGGTCAGATCATTCTAGAGGTAGGAAGGAAAGGAAACAGGGGGAGAATGAGAGAAATTCAAGAACAAAAGTCAGAAAGCTGTGATCGAGAGAGGAGGTGCATTGATAAAACAAAAGCAAATTAGAGAGGGGTGGAAGAGGAGAATTGAATATGGTTGTGGGGGAAAGCATGCTGAAGGAAGGAGATAATTCTAACCAGAGGATTTTTCTGGAAGAGCTCAGCAATTGAGTTGTGGAGAGCGAGGGAAGCTCTGGGAAGGTTGTACAGGGGGCAAGCAAGAAGAACGTGATGGATTGTGAGGGTGCAGTGGCAATTGTTACAGAGGGGTTGGGGGAACCAATAAGGAGGTGGGAGTGAATGAGGTGGATGTGACCAATTCTAAGACGGGTAATATGAACGTTGTCGATACAAGAGAGGTTGTTGATGGTGGATTTGATCGGAATTGTGGGCTGGATGACATGGAGTTTGTTATCAATTTGGGAGTTCCATGAGGTTTGCCAGCGGTCACGAACAAAAGAAGCGATAAGCGGTTTGTTGTCAGAGAGGGTTTTGAGAAAAGAAGTAGGGAGGAGGTTGAGGGCAAGCCTAGCGGCTGCATCAGCCCTGTCATTGCCAGGGATGCCAACATAGCTGGGTATCCAGAAAAAAAGAACACTTTTTCTGCAGAGGGTGGGAGAAAAGAGTTCCCGGAGGAGGAGGTGGCATGTGAGGTTATTCCATTTAAGATTGAGTAATGAAGTAAAAACAGCCTTTGAGTCGGAGAAAATAGCAAAGTGGCTGAGAGGAGAGTACTCAATAAAGTTGAGGGCGAGGAGAATGGCCTTAGCCTCGGCTGAAAAGATGGATGAGTAGTCAGGAAGTCTGCTACTGAAGGTGATGTCTTGGATGATGGTAGCAGCAGCTGTCTTGTTGCCTTCCTTGGAGCCATCAGTATAGATGGAGGTGTAATTTGAGAGTTGGTCTTTGATTTGGTTGTGGAGATTGATGAAGAGGTTAGGGTGGGTTTGAGTTTTATGATAAGTGGAGAGGTCAAGGTGGACAGAAAGGAAGGGGTGGCCTAAGGAGGAAAAGTGGGCCAGGAGTAGGTGCCGAGAGTGGCGGGGTTGATGCCGAGATGGAAGAGGTCTGATTTTACGCGTAAGCTGAAAGGAGGGGATAGGGTTTTAGTCCTATCAAAGAGGGAGGAGAAATTGGGGTACCTAATGAGATTGTAAACTCTGGGTGTTGGTGAGGACTCTAAAAGCATAGGATAGGCTAAGCTTTCTACATCTAAGTAGAAAGGGGGGTTCGTTGGCTTCAACATGAAGGCTGGTGATTGGGGAGGTCATGTAGGCTCCTAGACAAATCCTGAGGGCTCATTTTTGGATGGTGTTGATGTGTTTGAGGTATGAGTTGTAAGCGACACAGTAGACAATATTGCCATAGTCAAGCTTGGCACGAATGGTGAGCCTAAAAGATTTGAGGAGAGCATAGCGGTCCGCTCTTCAAGTGGTGTTAGAGAGAAGTCGGAGGATGTTGAGGGAGCTGTTGCATTTTAGTTTCAGGTTGGTGATGTGTTGCTTGTAGGTGAGCATGGGGTCTAGAGTTAAACGCAGGAACTTTGTGTGTTCAACTTTAGGGATGCAATTCCTATTGAGCACAATATTCGGGTTGGGGTGGAGATTGTTGAAATGACAAAAGTGCATGCAGACTGCCTTGTCTTTGGAGAATTTAAGACCGTTATTGTTGCTCCAGACTTGCAGCTGGTTGAGGCTGATTTGGAGCCTATTTTCAACAATAGGAATACTAGGGAAGGAGTAGAAGATGGTAAAGTCATCCACATAGAGGGTACGTTTGATGCTGAGGCCAAGATTATTCGCGATGTTATTAATGCTCAGGTTGATGAGAGTGGGAGAGAGGATGCTGCCTTGGGGGACGCCCTCTTCTTGGGGGTACGGATTGGATAGGGTGTGCCCAATACGAACTTGGAACTGCCTGGGTGAGAGGAAGTTTTGAAAAAAAGATGGGGAGATGGCCTCTGAGGTCGATGGTGTGAAGTTTGCGGGTAACTGAATGCCGTATTTCCAAGTGTGTCGAAAGCTTTCTCGAGGTCAAAAAATATGGCAATGAGGTGTTTCTTTTTTGCAATGGATTCACGGATAGCGGTGTCGAGCATAATTAACTGGTCAAGGGTATTGCGACGTTTTCGGAAGCCGCTTTGGTGGGAGGAGAGGATTCTGTTGGTCTCAAGGAACCAGTTTAGTCTCTGATTAATGATCCTTTCCATAATATTACAGAGACAGCAAGTGAGGGCGGTGGGTCGGTAGCTGGAGGGGTCGGTACCGTCCTTCTCCGGTTTAAGGACGGGGATGACAATAGCTGTCCTCCAGATAGGGGGAAAGGAGTGTGAGGACCAAATGTGGTTGAAGATGGTGAGTAGGGTAGTGGTGGCCTTGATGGGAAGGTGTTTCAGGAAGTGGTAGGGGATGTATCAAGGCCCTTGGAGGTGCAGCCAGCGTCGTGGACGGCTTGATTTAATTCAGAAAGGGTTAAAGGGGTGTTGTAGCTTTCCAGCTTTCGGAGTTGTCGGAGGGAAAAGTGATTCTCCAGGCTTCATCGCAAGATTTTATGTACGTGTTCTTAATTTCTAATTTGATCCCTTGTTTGTCTGTGAAAAACCTTAAGTGTGCTTTGCATTTTCTGAAAAAGACGGTGTACAGAATTAAGGGTCTCATTTGCCCTATTTCTCTCATGTCTCTTTCGTCCTCAAACATTTAGGGTAATCAGAACTTGAAACATAGAGTCTTGATTACTTGATATTATTGTTCTAGATATCTCAAACTTCATAAAAAGCAAGGAAACGGCAAAGAGCGTGTCAATGCTAAATTGGCAGCAAGAGGTCATTTTAAAACCCCAGTTAATTTAAAAGATGTTCTCTGCCAGCTCGGTGTAGTTTAAGCGGCATAAAAAAATGAGGCCAATACAGTCACTGTTATTAGAAGGTCCTACTTGGGTTTTTCTGAATCAACTAAAGGATCGATGGAGGTAGCAAATTATAGTGGCAAGTTGAAAACCTTGTAACATGAACCGAAACAATAACAAATTTGGTGTATTCGTGACAGTGCTATTAAAAATGAACGTTTACTTCTAGCTATTGGTCTGTTGGTAGAGGAGTAATACAGACCAGGATTCGGAGAGCCCACGAGAGCAAGGGGGTAATGAGGAAGTGTGTTTACATTTTCTGAAAAGGACGGTATACAGATCTAAGGCCTCGTTTGCCCTATTTCTCTAATATCTCTTTTGTCCTCAAACTTTTAGGGTAATTAGAATTTGAAACATAGAGTCTTGATTACTTGATATTATTGTTCTAGATAGCTCAAGCTTCATCAAAAGCAAGGAAACGGTAAAGAGTGTGTCGATGCTAAATTGGCAGCGCGAGGTCATTTTAAAACTCCGGTTAATTTAGTGGATGTATTCTGCCAGCTCGGTGTAGTTTGAGCCGCATCAAAAATGAGGCCAACACAGTCACCGTCATTAGAAGGTCCTCCTTGGGTTTCTCTGAATCGACCAAAGGATTGACGGTGGTAGCAAGTTATAGTGGCAAGTTGAAAACCTCGTGACATGAACTGAAACAATAACAAAATTAAGTGTATTCCTACGTGACAGTGCTATTAAAAATATAAACGCTTACTTCTAGCTATTGGTCTGTTTGGTAGAGGAGTAATAAAGACCAGGATTCGGAGAGCCCAAGAGGGGAAGAGGTAAAGGGGGGTAAAGGGGGATAAAGGGGGATCTCCCAGATCATGCACAACTGAGCACCTTGCCAGAGAGCTTGGATATTTCCTTTTTACAACGAAACGTTCTCAATATACCAAGAACACCACAATTATCAAATATAATTACGTAATATTACAAGCGTTATCCAACGATACAATTATTGAGAAGAAAAAATGAACACAAAAAGGGTCATGATTTTGTTTTATCGTTTTACCAATTAAAAAAAATTCATGTGGTTTCAAATCTGACTCTTATTTTTTGTTCTAACCACGACTCCTAACCATTTGAAAGAAGTACAATTAAACTACAGAATACACCCGTAGACCAGTTACGCATTGGAAAGAGGCGCACAGAAGTCCCGCCGCCAAAGTGAGCGAAATGATTTGGCCTCTTCTGTAAGTGGTGAGAACATGGCCCCAGTTTGGTTCATGTCACGGGCTTGCCAACAGTACGGGAATATCATCTTCATTCGGGGGAGGGGTGGAGTAATTTCCCAGCTCTGAGGTCTTTGAACATTTTGGTATTTAGGTATTTATTTAGGCATTAAGTATATCATTTTTTTGGAATAAATCATAATGCATAATTATCCTACAGGAATACAGGCGGAATAAAACGTTTCTCCCACCTTTACTCGAGGATGTATGTCGTCAGTCTGGGCAATTCCTGCCCCCCCCCCTCTCCTTTTTCCATTTGTAAAGTTGTTATCTATTCTCTAAGAAAAAGATTTCCTTCAGTTAGCTCCGCCATTCATAATGCTGCTAAGTACCCACATAGCAACACGGCGTAAAATCATAGATTTATAATATCATAACTTGTTTGGATACTAATAACTAACCATAAGAATGTTGGCTTAAATGACTCGTTAAGTTAGTTACTATTCAAGTATTATATCATATTAGCTTTTGCTTGTTATCATATATATGAAAATCCAGCAATTAAGATATCGACAATAAGAATTAATAGAGCTTTTATAAGGACTGAAAGTTTCTTTGATCATGAAACAAACTTTCACAATTTACATAACATTGTATGTATGTGTTCTTAAATCCTGGAAAAATTTGGTTTGTGTGAATCCCGTGTGCGCAAATTTTGATTAAAATCAATCACCTGCGAACACCACGATCAGTAACCCCGTCAGAGACGCCATTAACATATTGTCGTTGGAAGAGGCTTCATAAGGTGTGTATGTGTGTGTGAGGGGAGGGGAGGGGGTCAGTGGGTCAATGGTTATGGCGATAACATAAACTAGACATAATTTTCCTATATGGAGGGGCAAAGTATTTCCATGTAAAAGTTCCCTTGCTACCCCACCTCTAGAGTAGCACACCAATACAATTCAACCTTATGAGCATGAATCATCTTATAATTTAATGTAATACAAAATCATTATTTAATGGCTAATTGGAATATTAGAAAATAATGATGCTTGGCAGCATCGTGTTTATCACAATCCATGAAAAAATTAAAATAACAATAATCTTGTAGAAAATGTTTTATTTCAAGACGAAGTCATCCTCGAGTTAAAACGTTTTACATGCTGTTAAGATTCAATGCCAAGACGATCGATAGAAAATGTTTATCTTATATAACAGATGATGATGTCAAAGCATTCAAGAACAGTACCTCATTCAATTCAAGACGAAGTTATCCTCAGGTTAAAACATTTTACATGCTGTTAAGATTAAACGCGAAGACGATTGATAGATAATGTTTATCTTATATGACAGATGATGATAAAATGGTCAAAGCATTCAAGAACAGTACTTCAATAAATTCAAGACTAAGTCATCCTCAAGTTAAAATATTTGATATGCTGTTAAGATTCAACGCGAAGACGATTGATAGAGAATGTTTATCTTATATGACAAATGATGATAAAAAGGTCAAAGCATTCAAGAAGAGTACTTCAATAAACTCTACTTTATAGGTTATCACACTTTGGGTCGAGATCACTAAGTGCGCAATAAGTGACATATATTCCTTACCAGTGGCACCGCTAGGATGTTGATGCCGGGGGGAGTAGGGCAGCAATGAGATCTCAAGGTGAGAATTCCCCTACTGTAGCACCGCCATTGTTCCGTACATATCTTGTATATTCTATTGAAATGATTCTCACACCAGGAATTTGACTTTAGCAAAGTAACATGTCGCTGCTCAGACGTTCAGGACCTTTGTTGCTAAGATCCACTATACATGTAGGCCTACAGTAGCATAATCAAAGTAACTATTATTCTAAGGTATTAGAAGATTCGCTTAGTGATCAAACATGATTTGACCTTTAGTATTGTAATTTTGAACACGATCTTCACCATTGTGTTCATTTTAAGATTGATTAGTTCACGTGGATTTGCTTGACACCGATAGATGGAGCATCATAGAAGGCCATTCCTCTCTAGAGCTAAGGAATATATTATGTAATCAGTTTGCCTCAAACAAAGTTAAGCCATGCAGAAAAAAAATGCTGTAATTTTATATTAAATTAATGTAAAATGATTAAGGAAACCAGAAATTTAGCTAAGGCCAAGGAAACCAGAAATTTAGCTAAGGCCAAGGAAACCAGAAATTTAGCTAAGGCTATAAAGGTGTATTGTTATTCTCCATGATGTAGTTGAAACGGAGAAGGCATGTGAAATACGAACTGATTTGTGGGGCGCATAATCAAATGTCTTTTTTTTAATTAAAATTATTACACTCTTCCATATGGTAGACATGTTTAACTCTTCACTGTCATTCTGTTTAAATCTTGGGTCATCCATCGTATCAAAAGAACATGTCTGACCACTTATCCATCATGCAATAGTGATGGAAAAGTGAAACTACAATTAGGTAGTCGGAAAAGGTCCTTAAATAAGGAACCAAAAGGTTTCTTAAATTTTGAACTTTTCGTGTTGACATAAACATCGCCATTTTGTGATATTTCCTATGATGCTTTGCTATACTAACTAACGTTAAAGCCTCATGCAGTGTTATAAATTTCAAATATCTTTGCAAAAAATTTTATTGCCCAGAGAAGGTGATACTCCTTTATTAGAAAATCTCGGTGATGCACCTTCACTATTTTAATGGCTAAATATTATCCACTCCCTTTTTATATGTTGCGCGCGGTTTTTGAAATTTAAGAAAATCAAGAAGCTCAGCTTTTAGGCGCGAAACAGTAATTTTAAAAATTTCAAATATTTCAACATATATTATTGTCGTTGAGATTGCAGATTCTAG
Source organism: Chiridota heheva (assembly GCA_020152595.1). NCBI lineage: Eukaryota > Metazoa > Echinodermata > Holothuroidea > Apodida > Chiridotidae > Chiridota > Chiridota heheva. Next base: position 268,829 of record JAIGNY010002877.1, read on the forward strand.
GAAGTAAAATTAACACTTTGCAAGATATTACAATCTAAATGACAAAATGGTCTCTCACTTAATCTTTCTGTACATAAGTTGTATTGCAAAATATGAACAAAACCGCTGCAGGACGTCTATTATCTCAGGTGTTTTACGGTTTCCTTAAAATTTGACCTCTCCCGGACTGTTAGTTGAAGGAAATAATTTTATATTTCAACTATTAACGTGAAAGACTAAAGGTATATAAAAAAGACATTTATAAAGTATTGGATAGTCTGAAAGTACGGCGGAACTTAAAACGCAAGTAAATATTGTGCAGAAAACATTTCCTTTTATTTCTACAAATATATTTTGAGAAGCATTATTCAAACTTTAAAAATGTGTTCGTTTTTCAGTACTTTATTTTTTTATATTTACAAGTCCAGAGACGTTTGTAAGATTAAGACAAATACCTATTTAATTACTACTATGCAACAAGATCCATTATATAGATATAGTGAAGAACGGCGGTGGAAAATAGGAACCACTGACGCCGCCGCATGACGAATAACTCAGGCTATAAATGTCCAGTCCATTATTGGAGTGCAAACGATACACCTAGGCAAATACTACCAACTCCATGATTTAATCATCCTTCAAAAATCAATGATGGGCGTGGTGGTATTAGTCACTCGCGTAGGGCTGGAGTCTAAAAATAGCACCCACAGAAATCCACGATTCTGCGGGTATGAAGACCGAATATTTATTGCGAGATTTATTTGTAATCTGAGGGCAATCAATTGGGGTCAGAAGAAAGTTTCCCCATTGTTTTTGGTTCTAGAACTCTTATAATTTCTTCAAAGAAAATGGTAATATCCAAGAAAGCTGAAAGAGGAAGCACTTGCCGAGCCAAAATAAGATTACCAGAAAAAGGCCGGAAATTGCTGCTTTTGTTTCAAAAGCTACAAAAAGGCACATATTGTGGCAAATATTGTGTTTTTAGTCCTCTGCTTCACCAAAATATTACCCTTTTGCCACACCATAACTTTAAATGTATATTTTCCTGTCGATCGTTACTTGTGGTTGATGTGTAAACACTTGTCTGTAATCAAGAAAAGCAATACAATTTTGTACCCCCTTCACTCCACCCCGACTCCACCCCAAAAAAGCCCTCAAATTTGAACCAAGTAATCTTTCAAGGCATTAAAGTTCTCTCTTATTTCTAAATTTACATTATAAACAAGTCTCTTCAACTTCCCGCGTCATGACTGCATTTTTATTCAATCTTACAAGCAACGCGAAACTTACTTTTATTTCATATATCTATACACTTTCAAAGTAATTTCCTGCCAATTTTACATTTGCATTTTTATGATAGAAGACTCTTACAGAAACAAATTCGTGTAAAAATCATGTTGAAATCTTTTTTTGTTTAAGAGTAATTACTTTACTAGTGTTGTGTGCAAGGTCACGGAGTCCATTATTAACGATGTTGTACTAGATCATTTACTGGTCAATGGTTTGTTGAATTTGTCCCAGCATGGGTTCTTACCTAAGATGTCTTGTATTTCTAATTTATTGGCGTTTCTTGATGATGTTACTAAACAAGTTGATTCTGGTCATATGTGGATGTTATCTATTTAGATTTCCAAAACGCATTTGATAAGGTTCCATTAGGCAGGCTCATGATGAAAACAAGAGCACTTGGTGGAGGGAAAGTGCGCCAGTTGGATATATCCTTGGTTAGTTGACAGGTCACAAAGAGTTGTTGTTAATGGTGAAGTATCTTCATGGAAGAAGGTTACAAGTGGTGTTCCTCAGGGTTCTGTATTGGGTCTGCTTCTTTTCTTAATCTTAATTAATGATATTGATGTTTCCCTTGGCTCCAGGATTTGTAAATTTCCTGATGACACTAAGCTGTACAGGATTGTTGATGATGCTAGGGATTCTTCACTTTTGCAAACTGATATGGATAATCTTGGTCCCAAACATAGCAGATGTCATTCAATGTTGATAAATGCAAAGTTATTCATTTTGGTCAGAGCAATTTGGCTTTTGATTACTGCATGAATTGTTCAAATCTTGGTTTTGTTGATCAAGAAAGGGATCTAGGGGTTGCCATTACTAGCAATCTGAAACCTTCTAAACAGTGTGTTTTAGCAGCTGCAAGGGCAAATAGGATGCTTGGTTTGATTTAGAAGAAATTTTTGTTTTTTTGGTAGAGGTTTGTTCTTAAATTGTATAAGCAGTTAGTCAGGTCTCACCTTGAGTATGCTATTCAGGCTTGGCGTCTCTTTTATGAGAAAGATAATTTCATTTTAAAGCAGGTTCAGCGAGCCACTAGACTTATTCCCGAAGTAAGGAATCTCTTTTATGAATCTAGGTTGCGAATTCTTGGTTTGATCATGCTTGAGTTGAGAAGAGTACATGGCGATATGATGCTTTGACTTCCTGTTATTTCTTGCATGTTTCAGCTAATCCTCGTGTGACACGTGGTAAGAGTTTGAAGTTTACCAAAGAATTCTCACGGATAGATATTCGGCGTTTTAGCTTTTCGCAAAGAGTTGTTATTGAATGGAATGGTTTACCTGAGCGGGTAGTTAGCTCAAATTCTGTACACAGTTTTAAGGTTAGCAATGATAAGTTCTTTACTAACTCTGGGCGTCTTTGATTTTTGTTTTGTTTTTTGTGATGGTGGTGGTGTTAGTTTGGGCTTTTATGGGGTGACTAACCTTTCTTTTAGTTTGGGCTTTTATGGGGTGACTAACCTTTCTTAGCCCGTAATCTGGTTATGTTATGTTATATTAAATATTTCACAAGCGTGCTGAAAAGTGACTTTAAAGTGTACAGTGTGATCAATGAATAATACACAGTAGTTCTTTGGTGTGATGTCATAATTGCAGATCCGGGACATTAAGAAAAATGTATTTCTTTGAAAATTATTTGCCCCTTTTTAAATATAGGAAACATATTTTGTTTAATCATGGAGGTAGGAGTAATCATAGATATGGGGAATAACATGCTCTGTACAAGGACATACTTTGACAATCATGTTCATGTACCTTACACTCTATTGGTACAAGGACATGTTTTGACCATCATGCTCATGTACCTTACACTCTATTTGTACAAGGACATGCTTTGACCATCATGCCCATGTACCTTACACTCTATCTGTACAAGAACATGCTTTGACCATCATGCTCATGTACCTTACACTCTATCTGTACAAGGACATGCTTTGACCAGCATGCTCATGTACCTTACACTCTATCTGTACAAGGACATGTTTTGACCATCATGCTTATGTACTTTACACTCTATCTGTACGAGGACATGCTTTGACCATCATGCTCATGTACCTTACACTCTATCTGTACAAGGACATGTTTTGACCATCATGCTCATGTACCTTACACTCTATCTGTACAAGGACATGTTTTGACCATCATGCTCATGTACTTTACACTCTATCTGTACAAGGACATGCTTTGACCATCATGCTCATGTACTTTACACTCTATCTGTACAAGGACATGCTTTGACCATCATGCTCATGTACCTTACACTCTATCTGTACAAGGAAATGCGTTGGCCATCATGCCCATGTACCTTACACTCTATCTGTACAAGGACATGTTTTGACCATTATGCTCATGTACCTTACACTCTATCTGTACAACGACATGCTTTGACCATCATGCTCATGTACCTTACACTCTATCTGTACAAGGACATGCTTTGACCATCATGCTCATGTACCTTACACTCTATCTGTACTAGGACATGCTTTGACCATCATGCTCATGTACCTTACACTCTATCTGTACAAGGACATGCTTTGACCATCATGCTCATGTACCTTACACTCTATCTGTACAAGGACATGCTTTGACCATCATGCTCATGTATCTTACACTCTATCTGTACAAGGACATGCTTTGACCATCACGCTGGTGTACATTACACTCTATCTGTACAAGGACATGCTTTGACCACCATGCCCATGTACCTTACACTCTATCTGTACTAGGACATGCTTTGACCATCATGCCCATGTACCTTACACTCTATCTGTACTAGGACATGCTTTGACCATCATGCTCATGTACTTTACACTCTATCTGTACAAGGACATGATTTGACCATCATGCTCATGTACCTTACACTCTATCTGTACAACGACATGCTTTGACCATCATGCTCATGTACCTTACACTCTATCTGTACAAGGACATGCTTTGACCATCATGCTCATGTACCTTACACTCTATCTGTACAAGGACATGCTTTGACCATCATGCTCATGTACCTTACACTCTATCTGTACAAGGACATGCTTTGACCATCATGCTCATGTACCTTACACTATATTTGTACAAGGACATGTTTTGACCATCATGCTCATGTACTTTACACTCTATTTGTACAAGGACATGCTTTGACCATCATGCTCATGTACCTTACACTCTATCTGTACAAGGACATATTTTGACCATCATGCTCATGTACCTTACACTCTATCTGTACAAGGACATGCTTTAACCATTATGCTCATGTACCTTACACTAAATTTGTACAAGGACATGTTTTGACCGTCATGCCCATGTACCTTACACTCTATCTGTACAAAGACATGCTTTGACCATCATGCCCATGTACCTTACACTCTATCTGTACAAGGACATGCTTTGACCATCATGCCCATGTACCTTACACTCTATCTGTACAAGGACATGCTTTGACCATCATGCTCATGTACCTTACACTCTTTCTGTACAAGGACATGCTTTGACCAGCATGCTCATGTACCTTACACTCTATCTGTACAACGACATGCTTTGACCATCACGCTCAAGTACCTTACACTCTATCTGTACAAGGACATGCTTCTAACATCATGCTCATGTACCTTACACTCTTTCTGTACAAGGACATGCTTTGACCAGCATGCTCATGTACCTTATACTCTATCTGTACAACGACATGCTTTGACCATCACGCTCAAGTACCTTACACTCTATCTGTACAAGGACATGCTTCTAACATCATGCTCATGTACCTTACACTCTATCTGTGCAAGGACATGCTTTGACCATCATTTGACCAGCATGCTCATGTACCTTACACTCTATCTGTACAACGACATGCTTTGACCATCATGCTCATGTACCTTATACTCTATCTGTACAAGGACATGCTTTGACCATCATGCTCATGTACCTTACACTCTATCTGTACAAGGACATGCTTTGACCATCATGCTCATGTACCTTACACTCTATCTGTACAAGGACATGCTTTGACCATCACGCTGGTGTACATTACACTCTATCTGTACAAGGACATGCTTTGACCATCATGCCCATGTACCTTACACTCTATCTGTACTAGGACATGCTTTGACCATCATGCCCATGTACCTTACACTCTATCTGTACTAGGACATGCTTTGACCATCATGCTCATGTACTTTACACTCTATCTGTACAAGGACATGATTTGACCATCATGCTCATGTACCTTACACTCTATCTGTACAACGACATGCTTTGACCATCATGCTCATGTACCTTACACTCTATCTGTACAAGGACATGCTTTGACCATCATGCTCATGTACCTTACACTCTATCTGTACAAGGACATGCTTTGACCATCATGCTCATGTACCTTACACTCTATCTGTACAAGGACATGCTTTGACCATCATGCTCATGTACCTTACACTCTATCTGTACAAGGACATGATTTGACCATCATGCTCATGTACCTTACACTCTATCTGTACAAGGACATGCTTTGACCATCATGCTCATGTACCTTACACTCTATCTGTACAAGGACATGCTTTGACCATCATGCTCATGTACCTTACACTCTATCTGTACAACGACATGCTTTGACCATCATGCTCATGTACCTTACACTCTATCTGTACAAGGACATGCTTTGACCATCATGCTCATGTACCTTACACTCTATCTGTATAAGGACATGCTTTGACCATCACGCTCAAGTACCTTACACTCTATCTGTACAAGGACATGTTTTGACCATCATGCTCATGTACTTTACACTCTATCTGTACAAGGACATGATTTGACCATCATGCTCATGTACCTTACACTCTATCTGTAGAAGACATGCTTTGACCATCATGCTCATGTACCTTACACTCTATCTGTACTAGGACATGCTTTGACCATCA
>JAIGNY010002877.1:287500-395000 GCA_020152595.1 Chiridota heheva
CTAATCCTTTAAGATATTATTGATCATTATAAACAATTTAATCTGACGCCGGATCATTAATCTGATCCATTCAAGATTAAAATTCGAATAATTCATGAGGTATGTATCGGAATATGAATAATTCATGAGTTAAATATGCGAATATGAATAATTCATGAGTTAAATATGCGAATATGAATAATTCCGGGGTTTACAATGGCTATATACACTTTTAAAAATTCAGGATCAAAATCAGACAAAACAAATCACATACTTTTATCTATCTTATGTATGTCATTACCTTTTCTTCACTAGGGTCTACTGGTGCATCATGTGACTCTAAGCTCATATCTCTATTACGTGAAAAGGGAGGTTCATCGTGGACGTAGCTGCGGTTGGATCTCCCCCCAGCGGATGCCATGCTCCCTCGGCGTGGGATGGGTCGAATGCCGTCATCATCAACACCACTATCTCGGTCACTTGGCTCAATCTGACGAGAGAGAGAGAGAGAGAGAGAAGAAGAAAATAGGCAGGTGATTTATGTAAATGCGCAAAGTTATTTATAACATGAATGGGACGGAACGTTTACATGGTTTAGAAAAATCCATTGGAACTAGAAGGGTAAATAAAGTCATGGTTTGCATTCCCATGCAAATTGACACCCATATCATAGAAACGGGCCAATTATAAAAATGGCATCTCAAATTAAGTCATATGGCATTCCATGTCCCACATGGCATTCCATGTCCCACATGGCATCCCATGTCCCACATGGCATCCCATGTCCCACATGGCATCCCATGTCCCACATGGCATTCCATGTCTTACATGGCATCCCATGTCCCACGTGGCATCCCATGTCCCACGTGGCATCCCATGTCCCACGTGGAATCCCATGCCCCACTTGGCATCCCATGTCCCACGTGGCATCCCATGTCCCACATTGCATCCCATGTCCCACATGACATCCCATGTCCCACATCGCATCCCATGTCCCTAATGGCATCCCATGTCCCACATGGCATTCCATGTCCCACATGGCATCCCACCCCATGTCCCACATGACATCCCATCCAATCACTTGTCCCACATGGCATTCCACGCATATCTCCTACATGGCATTCCACCATATGTCCCACGTTGCATTCTGCCATATGTCACACGTGGCATTCCACCATATGTCCCACATGGCATCCCATGCTATGACCCACATGGCATCCCATCCTCCCACATGGCATCTCACCCTATGTTCCACATGGATCCCATCCCATAACCCACATGACATCCCATCCCATGTCCCACATGACATTCCACCATATCTCTCACATGGCATTCCACCATACAGTATGTCCCACATGGAATTCCACCATATGTCCCATGTGGCATTCCACCATATGTCCAACATGACATCCCACCCTATGACCCACATGGCATCCCACCCTATGTCCCACATGACATCCCTCCCTATGTCCCACATGGCATCCCTCCCTGTGTCCCACATGGCATCTCTCCCTATGTCCCACATGGCATCCCACCGTATGTCCGGCATCAGTGGCTTCGCACCTGATGTCCCACATGCCATCCCACATCTTGCCCCTCATTGGATCCCACCATATGTTCCACATGGTATCCCTTCAAATGTCCCAATGAAATCCTACTTTATGACGCACATGACATCACATCCCATGTCCCCATGGCCTCCTATCCTATGTCCCACATAGCCCCCTACCCTATGTCACACATGGCATCCTAACCTTTGTCACACTCTTGTGTTACTCGTGTCATCCCACTCTATGTCCCACATGGCATCCCATCCCATCCCATGTCCCACGTGACATCTCATGTCCCACATGACATCCCATCTCATAGCACTCCACCCTATGTCCTGCATGGCATTCCACCATATATCCTACATGGCATTCCATCCTGTTTCACATGGCATCACACCCATGCCCCACATGAAATCCCATCCCATGCCCCACATGACATCCCATAGGCTCCATTAGAAGTCTTATCCTAGCTATCACAGTCCCTGATTGAGCATACTATGTATGAAAATGTCAGTTCACATAATAACTTATATGCATGCAAATGCCTTGTTGAATAAGAGAAATAGGCAGTCAAATAATTATGCCTGATATAGCCCTTGGTGTATACCACATGGTGTATATTATATCATATGTCCACATGGCCCCCATCCATGTCCCACATGGCATCCCTCCCTATGTCCATATGCAGTCACATCCTGTCACACTCCTTGACCGACCATACTAAATAAAACAAGTTTGGTCAGTTCATATACTGTAGCAACTTTTTGCAAATAAGCACAATAGTAAAGGCAGAGTTTAATAATCAATTATGCCTGATACAACCGTTGGTGCCTAAATATTTTGAAGAATTTTAAAGATCTTAAATCTCCAGTGCCACGAGAGAGATGCTTGAGGATCTCTAAAGAATATTGGAAAATTATATCATTTTACAGTTATCTTCTAAGGAAATATCAAATGTTTTGTAGACTTTTAAGGAAAGTAGTCTTCAATCTGTCTTAAGTGTCTCTAAAAACTAACATTTTGTAAGGAAATTTTAATTTTCTACAAGAATATCTGAAGAAACTTTTAACTTTTTCTGTGGAAGTCTGAAGAAACTTTACTATTTTCTGAGGGATTCTCAAAAAACCTTAAAATTTCTGAGGAATTCTCAGGAAAAACTTTGGACGACCTGATGGACAGAATCGTCATTACATAGGTTTGCATTATGCTTCGCATGCTTCACAAAAAAGAATGTTTACTCTTTACGGCTTTTCAAAGTTCGATTTAAGTTTTCATGCCTGGACAAGAAGCCTGTTTAAATTTGTGTGCATGATATTTATATTTGTTTCCTTACTTCCCAGTTTTGTGAAACTGATGAGAATTTCTGTTCCATTTAAGTTTGATTGGCGGAATGACTTAAGATCTGAAACGTTTTATCAAAATTAACTGCTATAGATCTCTTTTATACAATTGTGATGGTTGTTTGAAAAACAATAAATTTGTAAATCAAATACAGACAGGCCTGACATGTGACAGTTCACAGAGCACAAATTTGATTACAAAAATTCAAAAAGTGAAGAAAAACTTGGATCTTAAAAATCAGTGGGAAATTGCAATAACGGGTAGAAATTGCTTCCACATATTCGTGCATTGAATATTTACAAAAGCTAATAAAGGTGACGTCACGCATGCGAATTTAGATGGAGGTGACGTAGACTTATAGAACGTTCGGCGATGAGTTTCATGTGAACTAGGCTTATACCTCACCATCAACATTGGGTTATACAAGTGATCAAGTATTGAACTGGGGAAGTTGATCAACGATTGGCTCTTGGAAGTTGAAAGGTTGACAAATTGATCGACGTCTTTATTGCAGCTCAGGGGCGGTAGAAAATTAAGGCGGGCACAGAATTTAAAGGGCGGGGCACAGAAGGTGCGGGGGCGGGGCACAGAACTTAAGGGGCGTGCACCATCTGACTGATTGAGCTTAAAAAATCTTACAACTTTAAGACAGGAAAGTTAAGGAAGAGAAAAGGGGGCAGCAGAAAAAGTCAACTTTTGACATGCAGCAAAAAATCCACATACGTATATGATGCTTTTGTCGTAATGGGCAGAGAAAACGCGCAAAAAATGAAAATTGAAAGAAAATGTGTTTTTCTTTTTTTCAAGAAAAATATCAGGTGTTCAAAAACTCAGACATTATTTTAAAGGGGAAAATTTATCAAAATTAGCATACACTTTTCGTTTCGTATGGAGAGCAGTCAGAGCACGTACCTTGTGCCTTTCCGGTTACACTATGCCTGAGGTCTATGGACATGAATCTACACGTACTAAAATCTGTCCAATCTCGAAACAATGATTACATTCTTTATTTCATATTTTTGTAACACCTAAAACAGATTTCACGGTAACAATGTCAATGACGTTTGCTGCAGTTCTCGAATGGGTTTCGAATTGCAGAAGGGCAATAAATATTTCACGCACTGGCTATTATATCAAAAACATGCCTAACATGTGACTACGAGCAATAATTTCGTTGGTTCATAATGTCCAAATGATGAGGGCATTAAAGCCACTCGGTAAAATGTCAGATCAGATAACAAATGGCATCCCATTCACAAAGGCAATTGTTTGTTATGGTTGAATTTCAGATGCTTGAAGAGGAGAACATCAATTGTAACTTTGTCTTCACTCTTTCTAATTGTTGTCGTTTACCATTGAAGTTGGAAAAAAGGACAGTCAAAACTACAGTCAGATAAAAAACGTATTCCCAGATATTTGATGGTAACAATTCAATGTACCGTAAGCCCGCCAAAGACTAGGTTGGTCGGCTCGTAGATTACCCGCTGGGAGCTTCTTGTCGCCCTTCTACACCCCTTCAGATTATGTTTTGTTTTAAATTGACGGGAACGATGTTTAAAAAATGTTGTAAACAACAAAATGTTGTAAATGTTGTATAGGTCTCGTCAGGGAGGTCACCCCTCATCATCATCAACCATAAACCGATAAATAACCCATATTTGATCATTCACCTATTACATGATAAAAGAGAGAATAAGTTTTTGTGCAACACTATAAGGTGTGAAACGAGATGAAAAAGGAGATTGTTTTATTAATCAGAAGTGCAGCCACTACATGTATGGGGAGAGTAAGTGCATGGGGGAGGGGGTGACTACTTTAGAAACTTTTTAGCTGTGGGATATTTAGATTTTTGAACAAAATATTAATTTCTGAAAATGTGAAGGATTATACCCACCCCCCATGCGCAAATATGGAAATTGGTATGTCAAATGCAGCATAGCAGACTCAGATTTAAAAAATGTTCTAGTTTAGAAGCTTCATCTTATAGTGCTAGGACTAGTTTTCATAGAAACTGCAATTTGTGAGCGACAAAAAATGAATAAAAACCATACCAAAGCTCCGACGAGATCCGGTCGCTTTGTGACGTGAAACTGGATTATGAAATGAATAAAAACGACAATATTGAGATTAATTTGACGATGGCGAACCTTAAAGTAATCGATCACGAGTGATGTCCTTATTCCTTCGCCGGTGAAATGAAGTACTCCATTCAAGATATCATTTCAATTGTTTAGCAGAAATAATGAGTGCCCATAACAAACATCTTCTTAATTTAGCAGGGTAATATCAGTGAGATTAACACCCCTTATTATTTGTATGCACTTATACATAATGCTGATTTAGCTACCCATGGAAACCATTATTATAAGGTCGTCCCCCTCACCTTCCCCTCCTAAGCGGTACACTCACTCCGCCTACAATAACGAGAACAAGATAGAAGCAAAATAGACAACCCTAGCTGTTTTTAGCTCTTAACTCCTAGCTTTTTTGGGGGTGAGACTGAACACCCTTAGCAAATGAACGAGAATACATTCTTGACCTACAATGTTCATATTGATGTTTAATTTTCTGACTGCAAGTTGATTTGGGTTTCGATTTGCTTATTACAAAAACCCATTAAACGGTAATAAAAACAGTTTTGGATGAGAAAAAAATTGCTTGTGAGATAAGAAAGGTTTTGGATGCAAAAAGAAAAAGTTTTGATATGATAAAAAAAGTATCATGCCAATATTGTGCTACGTCATCTACAACATTCCTACTTGCAGCGTCCTCAGATTCACTCAATATTTCCTACGCTGTGTCCGCTTAAACCATTCCCAAAATAAACTCCGTACGCACAGTGTATGTATAATTGTACACTGTATGTATGGCAGTGAGGGCAGTGATGTTTACATTTTCGGTGGCCTTGAGATGCTCGATTTTTCTGACATGTGGAAAAACCGTACATCGCTGATGTAAGGGCGTAAATCTTTTAAGTTGAGATGAAAAAAAAACATGTTTTGAATGCAAAAAAAAAACAGATTTGAATGTCAAAAAAATGTTACTGGCACTAACGTTACTTATAGTGTGCTTTAGGCTAAGATTAAGGTTAACCTACTCCTAACCTAAACCTAATCCCTTTTTTTTTTTGCTTCCAAAACTTCTTTATGGCCCTAACAGCCTAATGGGCTTTTGTAGCATATGGTAGTGAAATGTTTTGTAAATAAAGTATTATGCAAAACAGTGTGTTAACGAGTGTCACACACTGAGGGCCTCTTGTGATTGGGCAAGTATTGATGTGTCAATAATGAGACCCCGTACGCTCCCCTCCTCCTGTAGAAAGATTTTGCTCTACACCACTGCGCAATGAAAGATATGTGCTTCACTCTGCATTTAAATATACGCTTCACAATCTGCGATTTAGTTACAATAGAGTAAAGAGTGATGCGAGTAAACTGCAAGTGATACGAGTAGTTTCACCCGAATATCATTCCATAATTCAAATCAAATCTGTGTATGGATTCCTGCAATTCAGCTCTCAACACCATGTCTGAAATACTGGAATGTTATATTTCATCATCTCGCTGGTAAGCCGTAAAGTCAATACTTACTCTCCACCATTTGACAAAATCTGATTAATGGTTGTCCGAGTATTTAGGGAATGCGTTTGAAGACAAATAAAGATGTCCGACTGGTGTGTTATATGGGGATAATTCATTACTGCCATTCAAACATTTTGTCTTCCAGTGTACGGCAATATTGCGTCAAACATATGAAGTGTTTACATAATCTATATATCTTTTGTAAGTTAGTGATCTCGGTTGTTATCAACATCGCATACAAAATAATGTACTTTTTGGGGAAGTGTTGTTTGTTCGTTGGAATTTTTCACATAGTGTTTCTATAAACAGGGCTGTAATTCCGGGAGAGGGGCAAAACCATTGTCAAGGGGAATAGTTTATAAAAAGGACTCGTTTCTTCAATCTTGTGTGACGCTGCGTTTTCTGTCCTGAAATACCTATAGATTTAGAATGTACATCGTGGTAAATTGTTTTTACCTAAAAAATGTGGTTATACCTAGATGTAAAGTATGTTGACCTCGATCCAAGTTGTATCCACCGAAAGGTAAACTATGATTACCTCACGTGTAAACTTATATTAACATAACGTTGCACACTATAGTGACCATGATCACATGCAGATATTCGGTGGCCACAGAAAATGCGTATAAGGCACGGATATTAGCCTATACCAATATTGCCTGCATGGGTCTAAGGTATAGACGTAGTGAGCATGTTACTTAAAATTTTACGAAATTGCAATGTTAATCAAATAAGTGGATATGCAAATAAAGCTTAAAACCATATGCGTTGTGGGAGGATTTTTACGGGACAGCGGTGGAGTGATAAAAGTTTCAGACTTCAGCAGAGCCCATAACATTAAGGGCGAGGGCGCTGTATAAGCCCCTTGGAATTAGTACCTTTATTTTACACCATAATTTTGTTTCAATATTGTGAATGAAAGGTTAAAAGAAACTGGGATGTACGTATTGAGAGTAGTCTGAAGAGAAAGATATGGATGGATACGAGAGCTATCTACCAATCTATATCAAAAGTGTATCATCAATAAGAATATAACATAAAGGGTGGTTGAAATGAAACTGCAGTTGGTTAAAAATACTCTCAGTAACATCATACAGGTGGTGTTAGGAACATATACTCCGGTTGATGAAAAAATAACATTTGCTTAAACTGAAGTTGGAAAGATGACAAAAGGTGAAAGAAATGAAAACACAACAACGGTAACCATATTTGTTTATTGTTACGGGGATGTTTAAAGCGTGCTGGAATCGGTATAAATGGTTGCTCTCAAATCGGCTACTTCGCCTTCAACTTTTAATTTTGAATGTTGGATGCAACTCACATACATACTATTTGGGATAAGTTAAAACGGTGACCTATGGTACACAAGGAGCCGCTGGGCGATAAGTGGGACTCTTAGCAGCGGTGTAGGTTTTGAGGAGTGTAGAATCTTGAAACTGATAAAATAATGAAGCACAAAAACCAAAACAAAGCGTAAAATGTATATTACTGATACTACGCCTACCCTTGTTGGCTTGCTTTTTAATGATTGGTCAATTGATAAGGAGTCGCTTACTAATTCTGTTTGTTTTAAATGTCTGAAATAGACTTTGTCCACATCCCTCCCCCTTCCCGAAGGTGCGTAGTTAGGGTGACCCCCCAGGAGTGGGGGCAAGGCCAGGGTCCACAAAGATACATGATACGGAATTAATCTTCCGAAACGAAATATGGGAAAGGAACTATGGAGACTATTTTTGTGATAATGGCGGTAAGGAGAAGGATGAAGATGACTTTAAACTCGGCAACTGAAATGCTACAAATCTTACCGATACTGAATTATAATACTTCAATTCAGGGGTGCTTGCAGAGTGCTAGAAAATGAATCGATAAAAATGGATTTTATTGTTCAATTCACATTTACAACCGGGTGCTATTCCTCATAAATAAGAAATGAATGACATGTATGATTACGCTAGAAAAAGATGGCGTTGGTCTAGATCTATATTGGTACAAATAGCAAGCAAACTCATCACCTCATTCCGCAATCTAGATGTCTGTAGAATGTACTTGAACACTTAAGGTAGAAGGGACATCTAAAGGGGAAGTTCGTTGTTCTGAATTACGTTTGACTTTATGTATGTTTTTATATTTGGTGTTTTTGTATTTGGTGTTTGTGTATTTGGTGTTTGTGTATTTGGCGTTTGTGTATTTGGTGTTTTTGTATTTGGTGTTTGTGTATTTGGTGTTTTTGTATTTGGTGTTTGTGTATTTGGTGTTTTTGTATTTGGTGTTTGTGTATTTGGTGTTTGGTATTTGTGTATTTGGTGTTTTTGTATTTGGTGTTTTTGTATTTGGTGTTTTTGTATTTGGCGTTTTTGTATTTGGTGTTTTTGTATTTGGTGTTTTTGTATTTTTTTTTGTATTTGGTGTTTTTGTATTTGGTGTTTGTGTATTTGGTGTTTTTGTATTTGGTGTTTTTGTATTTGGCGTTTTTGTATTTGGTGTTTTTGTATTTGGTGTTTTTGTATTTGGTGTTTGTGTATTTGGTGTTTTTGTATTTGGTGTTTGTGTATTTGGTGTTTGGTATTTGTGTATTTGGTGTTTTTGTATTTGGTGTTTTTGTATTTGGCGTTTTTGTATTTGGTGTTTTTGTATTTGGCGTTTTTGTATTTGGCGTTTGTGTATTTGGCGTTTGTGTATTTGGTGTTTGTGTATTTGGTGTTTGTGTATTTGGTGTTTTTGTATTTGGTGTTTTTGTATTTGGTGTTTTTGTATTTTTTTTTGTATTTGGTGTTTTTGTATTTGGCGTTTGTGTATTTGGTGTTTTTGTATTTGGTGTTTGTGTATTTGGCGTTTGTGTATTTGGCGTTTGTGCATTTGGCGTTTGTGCATTTGGTGTTTGTGTATTTGGTGTTTGTGTATTTGGTGTTTGTGTATTTGGTGTTTGTGTATTTGGTGTTTGTGTATTTGGTGTTTGTGTATTTGGTGTTTGTGTATTTGGCGTTTGTGTATTTGGCGTTTGTGCATTTGGCGTTTGTGTATTTGGTGTTTGTGTATTTGGTGTTTGTGTATTTGGTGTTTGTGTATTTGGTGTTTGTGTATTTGGTGTTTGTGTATTTGGCGTTTGTTTATTTGGCGTTTGTGTATTTGGTGTTTGTGTATTTGGCGTTTGTGTATTTGGCGTTTGTGTATTTGGCGTTTGTGTATTTGGTGTTTATGTATTTGGTGTTTGTGTATTTGGTGGTTTTGTATTTGGTGGTTTTGTATTTGGTGGTTTTGTATTTGGTGTTTGTGTATTTAGCGTTTGTATATTTGGTGTTTTTGTATTTGGTGTTTGTGTATTTGGTGTTTGTGTATTTGGTGTTTGTGTATTTGGTGTTTTTGTATTTGGTGTTTGTGTATTTGGTGTTTTTGTATTTGGTGTTTGTGTATTTGGTGTTTTTGTATTTGGTGTTTGTGTATTTGGTGTTTGGTATTTGTGTATTTGGTGTTTTTGTATTTGGCGTTTTTGTATTTGGCGTTTTTGTATTTGGTGTTTTTGTATTTGGTGTTTTTGTATTTTTTTTTGTATTTGGTGTTTTTGTATTTGGTGTTTGTGTATTTGGTGTTTTTGTATTTGGTGTTTTTGTATTTGGCGTTTTTGTATTTGGTGTTTTTGTATTTGGCGTTTTTGTATTTTGTATTTGGTGTTTTTGTATTTGGTGTTTGTGTATTTGGTGTTTTTGTATTTGGTGTTTGTGTATTTGGTGTTTGGTATTTGTGTATTTGGTGTTTTTGTATTTGGTGTTTTTGTATTTGGCGTTTTTGTATTTGGTGTTTTTGTATTTGGCGTTTTTGTATTTGGCGTTTGTGTATTTGGTGTTTGTGTATTTGGTGTTTGTGTATTTGGTGTTTGTGTATTTGGTGTTTTTGTATTTGGTGTTTTTGTATTTGGTGTTTTTGTATTTTTTTTTGTATTTGGTGTTTTTGTATTTGGTGTTTGTGTATTTGGTGTTTTTGTATTTGGCGTTTGTGTATTTGGCGTTTGTGTATTTGGTGTTTGTGTATTTGGCGTTTGTGTATTTGGCGTTTGTGCATTTGGCGTTTGTGCATTTGGCGTTTGTGTATTTGGTGTTTGTGTATTTGGTGTTTGTGTATTTGGTGTTTGTGTATTTGGTGTTTGTGTATTTGGCGTTTGTGTATTTGGCGTTTGTGTATTTGGCGTTTGTGTATTTGGCGTTTGTGTATTTGGCGTTTGTGTATTTGGCGTTTGTGTATTTGGTGTTTGTGTATTTGGTGTTTATGTATTTGGTGTTTGTGTATTTGGTGGTTTTGTATTTGGTGGTTTTGTATTTGGTGTTTGTGTATTTAGCGTTTGTATATTTGGTGTTTTTGTATTTGGTGTTTGTGTATTTGGTGTTTGTGTATTTGATGTTTGTGTATTTGGCGTTTGTGTATTTGGTGTTTGTGTATTTGGTGTTTGTGTATTTGGTGTTTGTGTATTTGGTGGTTTTGTATTTGGTGTTTGTGTATTTGGTGTTTGTGTATTTGGTGTTTGTGTATTTGGTGTTTGTGTATTTGGTGTTTGTGTATTTGGCGTTTGTGTATTTGGCGTTTGTGTATTTGGTGTTTGTGTATTTGGTGTTTGTGTATTTGGTGTTTGTGTATTTGGTGTTTGTGTATTTGGTGTTTGTGTATTTGGCGTTTGTGTATTTGGCGTTTGTGTATTTGGTGTTTGTGTATTTGGTGTTTGTGTATTTGGTGTTTGTGTATTTGGTGCTTGTGTATTTGATGTTTGTGTATTTGGCGTTTGTGTATTTGGTGTTTGTGTATTTGGTGTTTGTGTATTTGGTGTTTGTGTATTTGGTGTTTGTGTATTTGGTGTTTGTGTATTTGGTGGTTTTGTATTTGGCGTTTGTGTATTTGGTGTTTGTGTATTTGGTGTTTGTGTATTTGGTGTTTGTGTATTTGGTGTTTGTGTATTTGGTGGTTTTGTATTTGGCGTTTGTGTATTTGGTGTTTGTGTATTTGGTGTTTGTGTATTTGGTGTTTGTGTATTTGGTGGTTTTGTATTTGGCGTTTGTGTATTTGGTGTTTGTGTATTTGGTGTTTGTGTATTTGGTGTTTGTGTATTTGGTGTTTGTGTATTTGGTGGTTTTGTATTTGGCGTTTGTGTATTTGGTGTTTGTGTATTTGGTGTTTGTGTATTTGGTGTTTGTGTATTTGGTGTTTGTGTATTTGGTGGTTTTGTATTTGGCGTTTGTGTATTTGGCGTTTGTGTATTTGGTGTTTGTGTATTTGGTGTTTGTGTATTTGGTGTTTGTGTATTTGGTGGTTTTGTATTTGGCGTTTGTGTATTTGGTGTTTGTGTATTTGGTGTTTGTGTATTTGGTGTTTGTGTATTTGGTGGTTTTGTATTTGGTGGTTTTGTATTTGGTGTTTGTGTATTTGGTGTTTTTGTGTTTGGTGGTTTTGTATTTGGTGTTTGTGTATTTGGTGTTTGTGTATTTGGTGTTTGTGTATTTGGTGGTTTTGTATTTGGTGTTTGTGTATTTGGTGTTTTTGTGTTTGGTGTTTGTGTATTTGGTGTTTGTGTATTTGGTGTTTGTGTATTTGGCGTTTGTGTATTTGGTGTTTGTGTATTTGGTGTTTGTGTATTTGGTGGTTTTGTATTTGACGTTTGTGTATTTGGTGTTTGTGTATTTGGTGTTTGTGTATTTGGTGTTTTTGTATTTGGTGTTTGTGTATTTGGTGTTTGTGTATTTGGTGCTTGTGTATTTGGTGGTTTTGTATTTGGTGGTTTTGTATTTGGTGTTTGTGTATTTGGCGTTTGTGTATTTGGTGTTTGTGTATTTGGTGGTTTTGTATTTGGCGTTTGTGTATTTGGCGTTTGTGTATTTGGCGTTTGTGTATTTGGTGTTTGTGTATTTGGTGTTTGTGTATTTGGTGTTTGTGTATTTGGTGTTTGTGCATTTGGTGTTTGTGTATTTGGTGTTTGTGTATTTGGTGTTTATGTATTTGGTGTTTGTGTATTTGGTGTTTGTGTATTTGGTGTTTGTGTATTTGGCGTTTGTGCATTTGGCGTTTGTGCATTTGGTGTTTGTGTATTTGGTGTTTGTGTATTTGGTGTTTGTGCATTTGGTGTTTGTGCATTTGGTGTTTGTGCATTTGGCGTTTGTGCATTTGGTGTTTGTGTATTTGGCGTTTGTGTATTTGGTGTTTGTGTATTTGGTGTTTGTGCATTTGGTGTTTGTGTATTTGGTGGTTTTGTATTTGGTGGTTTTGTATTTGGTGTTTGTGTATTTGGTGTTTGTGTATTTGGTGTTTGTGTATTTGGTGTTTGTGTATTTGGTGTTTTTGTATTTGGTGTTTGTGTATTTGGTGTTTGTGTATTTGGTGTTTGTGTATTTGGTGTTTGTGTATTTGGTGTTTGTGTATTTGGTGTTTGTGTATTTGGTGTTTGTGTATTTGGTGTTTGTGTATTTGGTGTTTGTGTATTTGGTGTTTGTGTATTTGGTGTTTGTGCATTTGGTGTTTGTGCATTTGGCGTTTGTGTATTTGGCGTTTGTGCATTTGGCGTTTGTGTATTTGGTGTTTGTGTATTTGGTGTTTGTGTATTTGGTGTTTGTGTATTTGGTGTTTGTGTATTTGGTGTTTGTGTATTTGGTGTTTTTGTATTTGGTGTTTGTGTATTTGGTGTTTGTGTATTTGGTGTTTGTGTATTTGGTGTTTGTGTATTTGGTGTTTGTGTATTTGGTGTTTGTGTATTTGGTGTTTGTGCATTTGGTGTTTGTGCATTTGGTGTTTTGTATTTGGTGTTTGTGCATTTGGTGTTTGTGCATTTGGCGTTTGTGTGTTGGCGTTTGTGCATTTGGCGTTTGTGTATTTGGTGTTTGTGTATTTGGTGTTTGTGTATTTGGTGTTTGTGTATTTGGTGTTTGTGTATTTGGTGGTTTTGTATTTGGTGGTTTTGTATTTGGTGTTTGTGCATTTGGTGTTTGTGTATTTGGTGTTTGTGCATTTGGTGTTTGTGCATTTGGTGTTTGTGTATTTGGCGTTTGTGTATTTGGTGTTTGTGTATTTGGTGTTTGTGTATTTGGTGGTTTTGTATTTGGTGGTTTTGTATTTGGTGTTTGTGCATTTGGTGTTTGTGTATTTGGTGTTTGTGCATTTGGTGTTTGTGTATTTGGTGTTTGTGTATTTGGTGTTTGTGTATTTGGTGTTTGTGTATTTGGTGTTTGTGTATTTGGTGTTTGTGCATTTGGTGTTTGTGCATTTGGTGTTTGTGTATTTGGTGTTTGTGTATTTGGTGTTTGTGTATTTGGTGGTTTTGTATTTGGTGGTTTTGTATTTGGTGTTTGTGTATTTGGTGTTTGTGTATTTGGTGTTTGTGTATTTGGTGTTTGTGCATTTGTGTTTGTGCATTTGGTGTTTGTGTATTTGGTGTTTGTGTATTTGGTGTTTGTGTATTTGGTGTTTGTGTATTTGGTGTTTGTGTATTTGGTGTTTGTGTATTTGGTGTTTGTGTATTTGGTGTTTGTGTATTTGGTGTTTGTGTATTTGGTGTTTGTGTATTTGGTGGTTTTGTATTTGGTGGTTTTGTATTTGGTGTTTGTGTATTTGGTGTTTGTGTATTTGGTGGTTTTGTATTTGGTGGTTTTGTGTTTGGTGTTTGTGTATTTGGTGTTTGTGCATTTGGTGTTTGTGTATTTGGTGGTTTTGTGTTTGGTGTTTGTGTATTTGGTGTTTGTGCATTTGACGTTTGTGTATTTGGTGTTTGTGTATTTGGTGTTTGTGTATTTGGTGTTTGTGTATTTGGTGGTTTTGTATTTGGTGGTTTTGTATTTGGTGTTTGTGTATTTGGTGTTTGTGTATTTGGTGGTTTTGTATTTGGTGTTTGTGTATTTGGTGTTTGTGTATTTGGTGTTTGTGTATTTGGTGTTTGTGTATTTGGTGGTTTTGTATTTGGTGGTTTTGTATTTGGTGTTTGTGTATTTGGTGTTTGTGTATTTGGTGGTTTTGTATTTGGTGGTTTTGTATTTGGTGTTTGTGTATTTGGTGGTTTTGTATTTGGTGGTTTTGTATTTGGTGTTTGTGTATTTGGTGTTTGTGTATTTGGTGGTTTATTTGGTGGTTTTGTATTTGGTGGTTTGTGTATTTGGTGTTTGTGTATTTGGTGTTTGTGTATTTGGTGTTTGTGTATTTGGTGTTTGTGTATTTGGTGTTTGTGCATTTGGTGTTTGTGCATTTGGCGTTTGTGTATTTGGCATTTGTGCATTTGGCGTTTGTGTATTTGGTGTTTGTGTATTTGGTGTTTGTGTATTTGGTGTTTGTGCATTTGGCGTTTGTGCATTTGGCGTTTGTGCATTTGGGGTTTGTGCATTTGGCGTTTGTGCATTTGGTGTTTGTGTATTTGGCGTTTGTGTATTTGGTGTTTGTGCATTTGGCGTTTGTGCATTTGGCGTTTGTGCATTTGGCGTTTGTGCATTTGGCGTTTGTGCATTTGGTGTTTGTGTATTTGGCGTTTGTGTATTTGGTGTTTGTGTATTTGGTGTTTGTGCATTTGGTGTTTGTGTATTTGGTGTTTGTGTATTTGGTGTTTGTGTATTTGGCGTTTGTGTATTTGGTGTTTGTGTATTTGGTGTTTGTGTATTTGGTGTTTGTGTATTTGGTGTTTGTGTATTTGGTGTTTGTGTATTTGGCGTTTGTGTATTTGGTGTTTGTGTATTTGGTGTTTGTGTATTTGGTGTTTGTGTATTTGGTGTTTGTGTATTTGGTGTTTGTGTATTTGGTGTTTGTGTATTTGGCGTTTGTGTATTTGGCGTTTGCGTATTTGGCGTTTGTGTATTTGTCGTTTTTGTATTTGGTGTTTTTGTATTTGGTGTTTGTGTATTTGGTGTTTGTGTATTTGGTGTTTGTGTATTTGGTGTTTGTGTATTTGGTGTTTGTGTATTTGGCGTTTGTGTATTTGGCGTTTGTGTATTTGGCGTTTGTGTATTTGGTGTTTGTGTATTTGGTGTTTTTGTATTTGGTGTTTGTGTATTTGGTGTTTGTGTATTTGGCGTTTTTGTATTTGGTGTTTGTGTATTTGGTGATTGTGTATTTGGTGTTTGTGTATTTGGTGTTTGTGTATTTGGTGTTTGTGTATTTGGTGTTTGTGTATTTGGTGTTTGTGTATTTGGTGTTTGTGTATTTGGTGTTTTGTATTTGGTGTTTGGTATTTAGTGGTTTTGTTTGTTTGTATTTGGCGTTTTTGTATTTGGTGTTTTTGATTGTGTATTTGGTGTTTGTGTGTATTTGGTGTTTGTGTATTTGGTGTTTGTGTATTTGGCGTTTGTGTATTTGTTTGTGTATTTGGCGTTTGTGTATTTGGTGTTTGTGTATTTGGTGTTTGTGTATTTGGTGTTTGTGTATTTGTTTTTGTATTTTGTTTGTGTATTTGGTGTTTGTGTATTTGGTGTTTGTGGTGTTTGTGTATTTGGTGTTTTGGTGTTTGTGTATTTGGTGTTTTGTATTTGGTGTTTGTGTATTTGGTGTTTGTGTATTTGGCGTTTGTGTATTTGGTGTTTGTGTATTTGGCGTTTGTGTATTTGGCGTTTGTGTATTTGGCGTTTGTGTATTTGGTGTTTGTGTATTTGGTGTTTGTGTATTTGGTGGTTTTGTATTTGGTGATTTTGTATTTGGTGTTTGTGTATTTGGTGTTTGTGTATTTGGTGTTTGTGTATTTGGTGTTTGTGTATTTGGTGTTTGTGTATTTGGTGTTTGTGTATTTGGTGTTTGTGTATTTGGTGTTTGTGTATTTGGTGTTTGTGTATTTGGTGTTTGTGTATTTGGTGTTTGTGTATTTGGTGTTTGTGTATTTGGTGTTTGTGTATTTGGCGTTTGTGTATTTGGTGTTTGTGTATTTGGTGTTTGTGTATTTGGTGTTTGTGTATTTGGTGTTTGTGTATTTGGTGCTTGTGTATTTGGTGTTTGTGTATTTGGTGCTTGTGTATTTGGTGTTTGTGTATTTGGTGCTTGTGTATTTGGTGTTTGTGTATTTGGTGTTTGTGTATTTGGCGTTTGTGTATTTGGTGTTTGTGTATTTGGTGTTTGTGTATTTGGTGCTTGTGCATTTGGTGTTTGTGTATTTGGTGTTTGTGTATTTGGTGTTTGGTGTTTGTGTATTTGGTGTTTGGTGTTTGTGTATTTGGTGTTTGTGTATTTGGTGTTTGTGTATTTGGTGTTTGTGTATTTGGTGTTTGTGTATTTGGTGGTTTTGTATTTGGTGTTTGTGTATTTGGTGGTTTTGTATTTGGTGTTTTTGTATTTGGTGGTTTTGTAT
The DNA here is from genome assembly GCA_020152595.1 of Chiridota heheva. Lineage (NCBI taxonomy): Eukaryota > Metazoa > Echinodermata > Holothuroidea > Apodida > Chiridotidae > Chiridota > Chiridota heheva. Next base: position 304,234 of record JAIGNY010002877.1, read on the forward strand.
TTGGTTGTTTTGTATTTTGTTTTGTATTTGGTGGTTTTGTATTTGGTGTTTTAAATTACAAAATCGAAAATTAAACATTTAAAGAAAGATGACAAATATTTATGTCAGGAAAGAAATGTTTCAACGTTTTGCGACATAAAAAACAATTCAATTCAGTATTTTGACAAAAGTTCAAATTAAACAGAATTGGTAATTATAATTATGATTTGTTTTATGTTGACTGTACCCGATGGTCAACTTTGCACCTATGTTTCGAAAACGTGAAATACGATCAATAAGGAACAAACACGTTGTATATGAGGTGGTATATGAGGTCGTAGGTTCTAATCCAGCTCCTACATGGTTTCCCATCTCCAGTCCCAAATCATAACAGATCAAAGCGTTGTGCGTTGCAAACGAGACTGGCAGTTGCTGTAGCCAGCATCTGCTATAGCTTGGCGTCTATGCTCTGTAAAGGAGTCCTGCCGAGCTCCCGTAAGGGAGGATCATGTGCAAACAAACAAACAAATTAAACCGAAACTTGTTTAATTCATGGGCATTTGGCTTTACATGGTTGGTGTTTAATGAAAAACAAAATGACGTAATTGATATGGCCACCAACCAACACTGGTGAGTGTTTGAATTGTAAAGACGGAAATGTTAGACGGCATCTAAAACGGTGGTAGCACAGCTACATACATATACAAACATTTACGCACCTGAAATGGCTTTTGATCAGGACCATACCCCATCGCTTCCAAGTCCATCGGAGACACTGCCACAAAAGAACCAGTCCCAAGTGCCGTCCCACTCAAGTCTTCCTTCACGAAGTTCATATCCATAGTTTGTCGCCTTCTCGAGCTGATTTTTCGCACCATCCTTCTCTGCCGCTGCCACCAGATGAAGAACCCGAATAGCAGAACCAAAATGAGGATGATGACGACAGCCACCAGATACGGCCCAACTCTCCGGCCCAGGGATTTTCCGTCAGTGGCTTCTATGACGTAAGTACTATTCTTGGAACCTAACGAGTTTGTGACCTCGCATGTAAGTCGGATTCCTTTGTCAGCCTAAAAACGAGACAAATTTTCATCAGGATCACACATATAGGACATTAATAGGTAATAAAGACGCGAAAGTTCAACCACCGCCCCATCCCCACCCATTTAAAAAAGGTCCCAGGTTAAGAAAATGTTAAGCCATTGTTGGTCAGTTTTCACATCACCTACGATAGATCTTTGTAGTATTGATTTGTACCGTTTAATATCAATATTGCTCAAATAAAAACTTGAAATAGAAATTAAGCTTGCGAACACTGGCAATCTTTATTTTGTTATATTATTATTGTTATATAATTGTTTATATATATATATATATATATATATATATATATATATATATATATATATATATAAATATATATATATGTATACATATATATATATATATATATATCTACATATATGTATATATATATATATATATATATATATATATATATATATATATATATATATATATATATATATATATATATATATATATATATATATATAGAAATATAAATATATATATATATATCTATATATATATATAGAAAAAAATATATATATTTATATATATATATATATACATATATATATTTTATATATATATATATATATATATATATATATATTTATATATATATATATATATATATATATATATATATATATATATATATATATATATATACATATATATATATATATATATATATATATATATATATATATATATATATATATATATATATATATATATATATATATATATATATATATATATGTATATATATATATATATTTATATATTTATTTGTCTATTTATATATTGAATATCGACGCCCTGCCCACAATGAATCTCTCCCACCTTGCTCAGCTCTTTAAGACACTAACTGAATAAAAGGAAAGATGGAAATTGGGAAAATTTGGCACACCCCAGCCGCATCAAATATAGCTTGTGAGATTCTGATTATATTTTGATGATAACAAACACCGTAGACCTAGACAGTATGATCTACATTGAAGAAACAACAACAAATTATAATCAAATAATAGAGATATCAATTGATAACAATTATGGGTGTTAAGGTTGCATGTTACTCCCTACACTCCTCTACCTCCCTCCCCTTGATAATTTAGATAATTCTAGGGAAGATCAGGGATCCAAATTTAAGACGGCTATCAAAATTATTTCTGAATTCTTCCCAAAATATGGGTACATAAATGCATGGATTACAACACGTAGACCTACTATGAATTCCCTGGGTATCCCACTTATTTTTGTTGACGCACTGTGATTGCCATTAACGGCGTTACGTCGATTTTGTTTGTGTTTCTTTTCCCCAATTTCTCGTGCGTACCCCCCCCCCCTTTCTTCATTCCTCAGCTCTATGCAGTACGCGTTGTATAGATGCAATTTCGTATTCCACTTATTTCTATAGTTGGCAAGTTTATTTTATTGTTGTAGAATGTCAATCAACATCTGCATATATCGATTTGGCGATTGTTTGAATACTTTCTATTTTTAATTAAATCATTTTAATTGATAGATTTTGATGCTTTTCAATGATTCCGGCAAAAGATAAACATTTTTGACCGTAGACTCCTTATGGATCCTTTTGACCTCCTTACATCCATCACTGCCTGACTGCACAATTGTCAACTTAGCCCCTTTTTTGCCATACACCATTCCAATTTGTAATTTCCCAACTCCCTTTGTTTAACTAATAGCATTCACAGATAAGGCGTAAAGTATTGATATGATTTGAAAGCAATTAACAGTTCGCAGTGGAATTTGGTTTGGTCAAACAAATTAATGTTAAATATAACACATCATGTGCTATATAAATTTGATGTGAAATTGTGCAAGGTACTATTCAGCACCATTACCTGGTTTGTACTGTCAATGATACTTTGTTACTCATCGTTTTAAATCCCGGGACGTGTGAACAATAACAACAAAGGGTTCCTTTGATGAAAGCTCTGGGGGAGGAAATGCCGTCCTCTTAAAAGTAATCGAAAATGGGTCTTACGCAGTTTTTCTGTTTATAATCTCTTTTTGATTTGCATAACAAATTCAAGGAATAGACATATATTTGGTAGTTCTCATTGCAATTTTTAATTTGTGGAGGCCTATGATTTAAATAATGTGCACAATGATTATTCAAATAGTTAGTTCATACCAGGGTAATTTTGATAAATGATTATAATAATAATCTTGGCGAAGCAAGAGATGCAAGTCAGTAAGGGCGGGACATCGGAAGAAAAGGCGCAAGAACCATGCCCAACCGACAAAGAGCACACCAATTGAACCGGAGGGGCCCGGGCATTTTCGTCAATGTAAACGCCGCATAATGTTAAAGATGTGGAAGATTTTATGCAAAATGGCATTATTCTAAACTCTGACCTCATAATGGCGTAACTAGTGTCATGGGTGCCCGTGGGGAATTTGACGTTCGGGGGCCAACAGGCATTCCCCAAATAGCGCGCCACTGACCCGTCTATATGTCATGTATGCCTATGTGTCTTTACATTTTGATGATAAAAACAAGAAAAAAGAATAAACCAAAATAGCACAAATTACTGTTTGAATTAAGTGTCTTTCTCTTGTAAAATATATTGTTACGGAAATTGACAACCTGGAAGCAAATGTTATGATTATGTTTTTCTTCTTTTCACACTTTATATGCCCTTTTCGATGTTTCTGCTCAAAAGCTTCCATTCATCCTGCCTGGGTTTCACCCCCTCTTTCCCTCCCTTTCCATCCTGTCCCATCCCGCACGCTTGTGGTGATAACTACAGTAATTGCGACGTTGAGTCGGACGAAGCATAGGGCCTATAGGAAACTCTTATACATGTTCAAACAAACTCCCACGGTAGTAAATTAATCACGTATGCAAATTACATTGAAATGGTTGAATAAAATGTTGAAGGATGATTTTGAAAGCGTATACTCAGTGAATTTCATATGGGTGCCTTTATGAACTGGTGAAAGGAAAACATATCGATCCAAAATATCGATTATCATTAGTAACCGGCCATCGTGATCCTGGTGTGTTAATGAAACTGAGTGAGGTGTGTGCGATCAACATGTAGCATACATGAAACAAATTTGTTGTATTAATTAATTATTTAGCTCTGTACTCTACAAAATTAAGACATGCAATAGGTAGATAGATAATGGAAAAGATCAATAATTTAATAAAAAATATCCATGATTAAGGCATTGCTATGAGACAAAAAAGTGAAATTGGGCGGGGGTGGGGAGATGAAATATGTTGGTTCCCCCTTCCTCTCCCCGTCTCTGTCACTACCATCAGATCAGATTTTCTGTTTTAAAATGATTAATTCATTGATCAGACATGCTCATTTAGGATAAAGAAAGCGAAGTATATACTTTATACATATTGTATCAAATTGTTTAGCGTATTTCATTAGGATTAATTAATTTCTTATTGATTTACTAATTGTAAACTTGTTTATAAAACTTTCTTCAGATAGCAAATCGTTATTGCTTCACTGACTGTTGTTTTGTTCATTTGCCAAAAAACATCATGTTTACAGGCCACAACATCAAACCATATGTTTCAATCAGATTTCTGGGGAATGTGAGGCTGTGATGTCACTTTTCAGCTTTTGTGATGTAATATCAGTCATCTACACTCAACTACAGTGATTTGAAATCTATTAATGAAACTTTCAAGTACGTTATAGTATAATATGGCAAACTTGTCACATCTTTTGAACTTGAAATCTCCTGATTTGCTGTTGCTGAACTACATTCCGTTCAAGATGAGTAGTTTCTTGAAGAGTCCTAGGTGTTTGCATTATTATCCTTTATCAGCTGAGAATACAGACGTGACATATTTTGGATGGTAGCGACTCTATATTCACCAGAAATAGCTTTAAATTCCAACCAGAATAATATTAAAATCACCACGTCCAAAGCACACTTAGTTTCAGAGTTCAGGAGTTAAGGCTAAAGAAATTTTGTAAGAATTTTTAAATATTCAAAAGTTGTAATGTATGAAGAAAAAAACCAACTGAAAATCTTTAATGTAATTCTTTAAAGGTATATGGACAGGAAGATATGATACATGCATCATAGAACTTGAAATTCGGAACATAATAAGGGTGTTTCAGCTGACGTCATGAGGTCACGTGACTTTGTTTACATCGCCATTTTGTCGGGCGAGAACGATTGTCTGATGTACACTTATTTAGACTTACAAACGCTTGCATGTTATAAGATCATTTGTGTAAGATAACTATGCAGGAATCTTACTGTGCTGCTGGTTGCACTACACTCCAAAACAGCCCGGGTCAAATATTTGACTAGTTTCCCGGTTCATTTTAATCTGAACCGAAACGGTTTATTCTTAACAGTCGTCCGGGTCCATTTTGAATTGTTTCTCTTCAAACGGAGAACGCCTTGCAAATATCTGATCCGTTCCCTAGTCAAATTCTGATCCTTTAATCTGTTCAAACTAATACTGAAATCTCATTCGTCGATGGTGAAGTCATTTCTGTTTAAGCTGCAGTTAACTGAATTTCGTACGTATTCTCGAGGTCGAACATCCAAGAATGTTGTGGTGCACGGCGACGTAACAATGCTTTTTTGACGATCTCAACTTCAGTCAAAGGGGAAAACAAACAGTCAGTTATCATTGCAGTCAATGTGAGAAAAACATATTTTTTGTCATTTTTCAACAAATACTGGACAGAATTTATTTTTCTTCAAATATGATGTGCATTAGATAATAGTTTCAAACATATGAGTACAATTAATTTTCGCTGACTGACTAAGGCGACACAAAGTATTCTTAAAAAATATCCCCCCCAACTTAGCAAAACCGTACTGAGCTCATACACGGGTACGTCGACTCCGACCACGAGAATATGGGTTTATGGTTGGCCATGCAGGTCATTACGTCTCCTAATATTACGCCTAAGAAAAATCAACTCTTATTTCGTAACAATTTCATTTCATACGTCTAAAACGGGTCGATAATTGGCTGTTTCTTTTAGGTGTACAAATAGACCTAATTTTACGTGTGAAAACTAATTTTCTAATCTCACGTCTAAAGGAAACAGCCGATCAGCGACCTGTATTAGACATGCAATGGAATTGTTACGACGTAAACTAGAACGGAAAATACCGTCATGGTTCGCATGCCCATGCAAATTAACACCCATATCATATGACCCGGCCAATTATAAAAATAGCATATCACACTAAGTCCCACATGGCATCCCATCCCATGTCCCACATGGCATCCCACCCCATGACATCCCATCCCAATGTCCCACAGAGCATCCCATCCTATGACCCACATGGCATTCCACCCTATGTCCCACATCCCATGTCCCAAATGACATCCCACCTCATGTCCCTAATGACATCCCACCTCATGCTCCACATGACATCCCATGCTTTGTTCCATATGGCATTCCACCATATCTCCCACATGGCATTCCACCATACAGTGTCTCACATGGCATTCCACCATATGTCCCACATGGCATTCCACCATATGTCCCACATGGCAGCCCACGCTATGACTCACATGGATCCCATCCTACATGTATGTCCCACTTTAATCCAACCATGTGTACTACATGACATCCCTCCCTATGTCCCACATGGCATCCCTCCCTGTTTCCCGCATCAATGGTTTCCCACCTGATGTCCCACATGGCATCCCACCATATGTTCCACATGCTATCCCTCCCAATGTCCCAATGACATCCTACTTTATGTCCCACATGGCATCACATCCCAAGTCCCCACGGTCTCCTACGTACCCTATGTCCCACATAGGCTCCTACCCTATGTCACACATGGCATCCTACCTTATGTCACACATGGCATCCTACCTTATGTCACACATGGCAACCAAACCTATGTCATACTCTGTGTGTTACTCGTGGCATCCCATAAGGTCCCACATGTCATTCTACCCTGTTCCACATTGCATATGCCAACCCATGTCCCACATGGCATCCCACCCCATGTCCCACATGGCATTCCGAGCATACTATGTATGAAAGTGTCAGTTCATATAATAGAATAAGAAAATAATCATCTTGAATAAGAAAAAAAGCCCGAATAAAATATTTATGCCTGATATAGCCCTTGGTGTATACAACATGGTAAATATTTTATAATATGTCCCTCATGGCCCCCATCCATGTCCCACATGACATCCCTCCCTATGTCCATATGCAATCACATCCTGTCAAACTCCCTGACAATAAGCAAATAAAAAGTCTGGTCAGGTCATATACTGTAGCAACTGTATGCAAATGACCACAATAATAAAGGTGGAGTTTATGAGCCTGATACAAGTGTTGGTGGCCAAATATTTTGAAGAATTTTAAGGATTTTAAATCTCAAGTGCTACAAGAGAGACTTTAAGGATCTCTGAAGAATATTAGAAAATTATATCATTTTACAGTTATCTTCTAAGAAAATATCAAATGTTGTGTAGACTTTTTAAGGAAACTAGTATTCAATCCTGTTTTACGTATCTCTGAAAAACTTTAACATTTTCTAAGGAAATTCGAAACTTCTATAAGAATATCTGAAGAAACTTTAACTCTTTCTGAGAAACACTGAAGAAACTTTAACATTTTTTGAGGAATTTCCCAAAAACCTGAAAATTTCTGAGGAATTTTCCAAACACCTGAACATTTCTGAGGAAATCTCAGGACAAATCTGTGGACGGCTAGACGGACGTAATCGCCATTACATAGGTTCGCATTATGCTTCGCATGCGAACCAAAAATGATTGTTATGACGTAAAAATTGAGATTTCTTAGACGTAAAATACGTCTAAAAATTAGTTTTGACGTGTGGAATTATGTCTATTCTTACGTCTTGAGGAAACAGTCAATTAGCAACCCGTTTTAGACGTATGAAATGGAATTATTACGACGTAAGAAATGATTGTTACGACGTAAGAATTGATTTACCGTTCGCTCGAAGTTGAAGTAGGCCTAGGCCAAACTGTTAGCCTAGAACTTATCATTACTTAACGTTAGATATGGCAATAGTTAACACTAATGTAGGTTGTTCGATATGAATGAAGCAATGTAGGGAAAAACTTGAAGAAAAAAAAGAAGGCCATAACTGTACCTACATAGACCTACATATACGTGAAGATGGTGAGAATGTAACAAAATTACATGTAAATGATTAAAACAATAATCATTAGGTTATTAGGCGCAATTCCAACCATCAGAATTCTGGTTCGCGAAAAAGGACAAAATATCCTTCTTTCAAAATACCCAGGCCATAGGCGCACGAGAGGGCTTGGGGAAGGAGGGGGAGTAGCACCCTTGAGCAGTAAGATTGTGTAGCACTGACACTTTAATTTTCATGGCAAATTTAATCTAATGAGTGTTAGATTTATCAACAAAAAATTCAGGGCAAATCCCCAAATAAATACTTAACACGGCTCTGTGGCTCCGCAGATTTTGGGATAAAATTTATGTTGCGGAAAATTAAGTCCAGTAGACATTTCCTGTTTTGGCTCCGCGGCTCCGCACACTTTTTGAATGAAATTAACTAAAACCCCTTTCATAATCTTATGAAAATTATGCTAAGCTTGTGATGGGAATTTTTCAGTGTCACGCATACACCCCAAAGCGGCTCAGCTCTACGGCTCCACGCTTGCTGTACAGGATTTTCTAAATACACCCCGGAGCGGCTCCGTTGGCGCCACGCTGTCACAGAAATTCTTATTTTAAGAACGATTCATAGTTTTAGTGCGGAGCCTACTCCGCCGAGTATTTAAGGATCGCTTGGTATTCTTTTTGGAATAAGCCCTTAGCACAATGCACATCGTTATTTTCGGCCACATTCAAAGCATAACTGACATTTACATCACTGACATTAATTTTGAATGGCATGACACTTCAGTCCACAGGTGTTCCTAGCGTTAAGGCAACCTATATACTTAATACATATATATAAATTAATTAACGCTAAGAACACCTGACAGACAGAAAGCTAGAGTGTTTGCGTCCTCATGTATGGGACATATTTTTTCGAAATTGAATGTTTAAGGTATTCATCAAGAGATGACGATTGCTTCTACATATCAGCAAGCTGAGATAATTCAATATTTTTGTAAGAAGGAAATTTTCTGGATCTTTCAGAAATCAGTTACACATGCATTCTTACGTTACAATGCCCAGTTTCGCGATTTTAGCACAGTCAGCAGTAGTATGCCCTCTACAAGCCCTAGGCTAGTAGGGAGGGGGCTAATGCTGAAGGTAAGTATTAAGTCTTGCTGTTATTGCTTAACATTTCTTGATCTTCATAATTTTACAAACTGTTATATTGGAAAGTACATTCAACACTCCTTTTTGCATAATACTCATTGCTGACTGGTCTCGAACTAAATTAAAAACGCAATTGCACTGTAATACCAAATATGGGTTGATGTAAGGTTGGAAAAATCACTCGTCTACTCGCTCGGCATAAGCGAGCAAAACATAATTGTGGCGAGTAGAAATACTATAATATAATGTGGTACTCGCCACTAAGGTTGGCTAGTGACTTTTGTGTTTTTCCAACCCTGGTTGATGTTTTGATGAAATTCAATGTAGTGGGCATATGCATTTATTAATAGTTTCTGAGTATAATAGCATAGATTGCTATAATGTTTGGGGTACAGTGTAGTGGCGTAGCTAGACTGTTTTGCAAGGGAAGGGGGCATACAAATGCTGAATCTAAGCTAACCTTTCAATAAAAATAAATATAGAATATTTGTTGATAAATATCCCAAATATATATTTATATCCATACCATGCTGATATAGAATTTTAAAAATAGGAATACTATAACCAGGAAATACGCACATAATCAAATATTTAGCAAGTAAATTGAGTTGTTGCAAAATCAGTTTAAATATGCAGACTGTAGAATGGCCCAGTATGATTATAGGTAACAGTCTTTGTTTCTATGTTACAAGGTGTTTTGATCAATTTGCAATGTTTCTTTAAGGTATGGTGAAGTCTTAAAAGTCATATAGTACAGTAAATACCTCATCATCCAGAGTTGTGATTTCGTAAGATTATATTAAGAAAAAAACTTTAACCGCCATTTTAAAGGTTGTACTTTCTTTCAAGTTTGTGTGCTGCTTGCCACAACTTATCCCATGCAGTAAGTACATGAATATAATTTCTTGTTTTAGAGTGCCTAATTTTGAAAATATCCGTTTTAGCTTGTCATATTTGAAAACATAATTCATTATTTACAGAAGTCCAACATTACCACTCAAATACTGCTCCTGCCACCCCATCACCCTGAGGAGAGAAGAGGGATGTAAAGGTCCAAAACAACAGAGGAAGCCTTGAAGTACTTTATCCAGGTAGAAAGGATAAGTTTGTTATTATCTCCTTGGGGCCAGCCACACAAAAGAGGAAAACATGGGGAATAGGTACAAATTCTGAAAACTTTGTGAAAAAATTAACATATATTTTAGTAAGGATTGTGTAAATATTGTTTGAAATCAGGAAAACTACATTGCAGTAAGTTTTAACATGGAAGATGGCTATTTTGCATTATGAAATTGGTCTACTCCCAACTTGACTCTTAGTGTTTTATACAAAATTGAAAGTCATGTTGTCAACAATTGATATATTTGTTATTTCCTCCCCATTAAAACATTTAAATCAAGAAGTCCTCTGGGGCAAATATTGTCACTTACATGTACCTTTGCTACGGTTTTGGTTTGCCTGGTGTGCCATAAGTCCAGAAAAAAACAATTTTGTGAGATTGACAATAGGGCTGTGACGATTACACGTGTAAACATGAAAACGAAGGAAGCTTTGATTAAACATTAAGTACAATCCTCTTAAAAGTTTAAACATTTGCGATTCACACTTGCCAATGAAAATCAATAACAATCAAACACACAAAACTTTCATTCAATTCAGACTTTACATACAATCAACAAATGATCTAAATCCCTTTTATGACTGTATGACATGATTTGAAATGTGTACTTATTAGCTATGATTGCTGGATTGGGGCTATGTTGGCTTTGATTCACCAAATTTAGAGCTACATGATGAGGAGGCTTAGCCCTAATTAACAACACAACAGGCATAAATCTGCATTAGGCTAACACCTGTTTTACAAGCTGTAAAACATGATGAGTGAAAATGAGAAGAAAAAAAATGATTGTATATGCTTGATTCTGTGATGATTTCATAGTCACACAACCAGTCTTGACACTAGGCACCATGGGAGGGGGAGGGGACAAGGGGGTAGAAGTGTTCCCCAGAGAGGATTTTTCAGTACCTTCCCATTTGCCTGCCTTCTTATCGGTTGGGAGGTGAAATTTAAATCAATCAAATTTCACAAACACTAAAGAAACTTGTCAGAAATTTAAAAAAGATTTCATAGACAAAGGAAATTGTCTAAAAAAGAAGAAAACTTGCTGAAAATTAAAGATTTCCCGAAAATCAGATGAATATTTCCCGGAAATTATAGATTTGAATGTTTGATGGCAACTTTATCATTGCAATTTCCCTGCAAATATTTGATGCTCTTTTCCCCTCCTATGCTCCCTGTTAGGTTGGTCGTTCTATTCTCTTGGCAGGCTTTCTATTATATACTGTAAGGTATCATTATTTTTAAAATTTTATCATAATTTTACAATTTTCTACTGTAGGGATCCAAAAGCATAACTTTATAATCATATTGTATTTGTGATTAAGAGGTGGAGATCGATAACTTGTTTTCCATTTTGTTTTCATTAGGATTGGACCATTGGACGTGCCGCACTGTTGGAGACTGAGCCAGATGCAAATACAGCATTGGGAGAGCTTGAGACGGACACCAGAGCAAGCTTTTGTTGTTGTTCAGAGAGAATGTGAAGTTCAAGCGCGTTAGTATTTTAACTGGGGCTGTAAAATATAAGATTTATTGATGGCCTCAAATTAACAAATCCCGTTCAGCTGTTAAGAGAAGTGGCAATTGTTGATTGGCGCACGCCGTCTTCCGGAGGGGACATTAAGCCGTCGGTCGCGATGGTAGGACAGTAACACCCTGCCTGGTTCTCAGAACCCTATTCGAGAAGAAAAGTGTGAAAACGCGGTGTTTATCTATGTCCCGTCTTATCCCATTTTATCGCCAGTCAAGTCCGAGTTCCTGTGTGTGGATTTGTCTGGCTGCAAGGGAACTTACTAGGTGGCTAATTGCGTCCAGTGCTTTGAGGCCCTGGCAAAAGGTGCTATATAAATCGCTGACCAATAATAATATGAAAATAGTGCCGCCTTGAGAGGATTTCACTTTCTTGGTTGTAAGCTGTCTTCCCGTTTTGTAGGAAAAATTGAAGAAAAAAAAACTTTGTAAAAGGAAAATTAGTTGAGATTGGAAAGTTTGGAAGAATTTGACAAGTGTACAACAAATTCCTAAAAATGAAGGAAATATCTCCAAAAAATTGAAACAAAATTATCCGAAATTAAAAGAAAATTAATCAAAAATGAAGAGAATTTTCCAGAGAAGTAAGAGATTTTTTTGTTTGTCGGTTGCATGCTTTCTTGCAGTTTGGGAGGTGTTATTGAGAAATTAGTAACAAACAGTTGGAAACAAATGGTAAATTTAAAATTTTCCCCAAAATGATGGAAATGTTCCGGGGTAAACTGCCACATGCTAATAAAAGAAAAATGCCCAAATATGAAGAAAACTCACAAGGGGAACTGCCACTTTATAAGATTTTTAGACTAAAGTGATAATATTGAAGGGAAATTTTGTAAAATTATTGGAAATATTCGGCAATATTTCCCATTGGCCACACTAAAATAGAAGAATTTTGCCTGAAAATGAAGAAAATTCGTAGGGGAACTGCCACATTAGAAGCTTTCTTCTTTCCGGTTATACGCTTTCTTTTGTTACTTCTTTTATGATGAGCGCAAGAAAAAAATAATTTGCAGATCTAGCATGACTATCATGTTCATCATGCATCAACGCACGTGTTTGGTAATTCAACCAACGTGACCATGAAACATCAAAGTCGGTGGCACGTTCTGAGCCAATTTTGCATTCTTTTTGCCAACTTACATTCAGACATTGGAGCGTGCCAATGTCAGTGTGGGATGACTGAGCACGATTTGTATTCTCTTATGTTTCACTGTATTTTGGCACTTTTTTAATGGCCCAAACTTAACTTTTAAATTTCATACTGTAACGTTAGAATTGTTATGTACGAAGTAGCCTAGCCTAGCTGAGTGAATTGTTTTTAGTAGAACATTAGTACTGGTATCACGATATGTCACGAGAGGCATATTTCACGTCGTGGGAAAAGAGATATCGCGATAATCGACATGTCATGACAGCACTACTATTCATCTTGTTAACCAATTTAATTTGTTAAGATTGTCAATGTAATATTTTCCAAGGCATTAAAGAATTTCGCCAGGGTTTTCAAAATTTGAAAACTGAGTGGTATTATAAGGTAGCACGGAATTAATAAGGTATCACTCCGCCATCCAAAAATGAGAACCTTTAGAGAAAAGGCTAATAGAAATATTTTCAAGAGGTCCCATGTTATGGGACAGGAAGCTTAGAAGTTTACAATTCCAGAAGTCGTAGAGAAAGGATAGGTCTTGACAAGATTTGTTTCAGTAAAGTTTCATGGGGAACTATTTTACATTGGACCCATACCAAAATTTGAGTGATTTGGTGAGGTATACCACCTCTTCACTTCAGCCCCCAAAAAAAGAAGCCAAAACCTCTGGTTACCCCTATTGAGAGTACCCTTATTCGAGACATATTAGATGGTACTTTTTGGAAAATATCCCCAATCTGTAACATTCTGGTACAAAAAGGACATCGAACTCGACTCTTTCATCATTGGCTTTATTGAAGGGGGTATAGTTCCGTGCTACCATAAGGCGTGAAAACTAGTGGGCTGATGAATTCTGCAAGCTCAAGCTATAGTAGCTGCAGCAATATTACCAGCACACGCTTATCACATCTATGTTGCTCATCATAATGCAGAAATGATATGTGCATTTGATGGTCTGGGAGTTTTCGTGAAAAATAGGTTATCTCAACAAGAACTAAATAAAACCACTTGGCAAATACACATTTTATCCTTTATCTGTTTGTCAGTTATAAAAATATCTGAAGAAGGGATGATTGAATATTTATTAGGTTTGGTGTGGGGTTTGTCACTGCATAATGAAAAAGTGACTACAATTTTGGTCAAAATTCTAGCCTCCACCTGTTTTCGTTTAATTTGCAACTTTTTAACTTGGTGATTTGGTAATTATTACTTGTTGGTCTTGTCATATTAGAAACTCCCCTGAACTGTATAAGTATTATTAATTAAAGCATTTTTCTTGTAAATGTGAGTCAAGCTATGTTTATGATTTTCCACATTTCCGAGTCCTTATTTCTTGTTATATTTTGTAATGTATTAAAGCATCCATGTTTTGATTAAAGTGCACAATTAAGTTATTTGCAGTATAAAGTTGACAAAAAATGTGCTCTTTTCTTTCCTATCGAGTCGTTTCTTGTGACGAGTTCATTGGAACTATGAATTATGAGCTTGGTTTCTGTTTGGAGAAAATGGTTAAAATTTCATAGGTTCCATTATTGAGCATACTATACAAAATTAATATAACCCGAGGGGTGTTCATTTTGAACAGTTGATCTAATCAGAAATCAAAATTTAACCAGTATTCTGTTCAAAAACATTTGAACCGTTTATCCAATTCGTTTCTCAGAATGAACCGGATGTGGGTAATTTTTATTTGAGCCGGAACTTCGGATCAAAATGATCAGGTCCGGTTTGGTGCCCCTGGGATTCAATTCATATTTAACCAGAGTATTTTAAGAGTGTAATAGACGTGTGCCGGGGAATAAAAAGATGTTTCTTGATTTCCATCTGATCCTGAAGGACGTTCGAAGTGAGTTTCTGCTGTACAACGCAACATCTTTCAACCTTCAATATAGGATTTGCAGTGAGCACTTTATGCCAGGTACGTAGGCTTTGTCTGCGTATAACGAACAATCAGATGGCGTTTACGTAAAAGTTACTCTTCGTATACCCAGTGAATATATAAAACGTTAGGAAAATATAAAATAAAAATCAATAATAAAAACAATAAAAATCGCTGAAGTGGCACTGGTAGGTTAGCATGTAGTATGTTTGTTGTACTTGTGATGTTACTGAGCAACAACGCTTGTCTGACAAAATGTCTTCCAGAAGGGTTAGAGTCACGTGATGAAATCCCATTATTATGTCTGAACACATGTAGCTTTTTTGAATTGTTCATGTATGGAAAAGTTGTGATGTGTGAAAGAGATGACAGCGCAAAATCTTTCAAGTATTTCTTTAATTATCTGTTCTGAATTTCGGTGATTAAAAATCATTAGGCTGTCTTCTACTGCTAAATTTGTATTGAGAGTATATGATGGAGATTCAAAACTTCTTTGTCATATTCATCGGCTCCCATTCAGGTAACTTTGGTAGATGAAAAGAAAACAATACAATTTATGAATTTCTTTATCTTAATTAGGTATTTTTTAATCTTTACCACTGTTCTTTGAATGGGAGCAATTGAACATGAGCAAGAGATTTCGAATTTCTATAAACTTTTACCAGGAAAAACAAGAACTGTCGGAAGGATAGTATGCTCGACTATTCAAGCTAGTATAGAGAATGGGCTTATTGTGGGGAAGTATATACATATATAGGGCATGCCATTCCACTCTGTCCCATGTCGACCTCCCCTGTTCCATATGCCAACCCACTGTTCCACATGCCAACCCACCCTGTTCCACATGTCAACCCACCCTGTCAAACAAACAGAGGCGAAAACATAACCTTCGCAAATCAAATTATTGGACCTTAACGATTTATACAATGATGAAATTCATGGATGTGGTTATTATTTATGGACAAACCCACTTGATCAGAGTAGTATGGAGTTTTTTTAAGGATATAATCTCCTCTACCCCTCCAATCTCCCTCGCCTTAGAGTATGATTTCCTGATCGAAAGCACTCTTTGACCAAAATTATTTAACAGCTCGTGTTTTATACATGACTAGTGGGTATCTTTTTTGTTCAACCACATGAAAATGATAATGATTATTCTTATTTTGTCTCTTAAATTAGACTAATCCATCCACGTCACACTTATAGAATACAGGTTCACTTCATAGGTACAACCTGGCAACCACATCCAAAGTCAAACTGTGTGACCTGGGAAATTAGCAGCCACTACCAGATAACTTTAGACTAAAGGTATAAATCATACAGTACCAGCCAAACTATCTCGAAAGTGCGCAACCATTTCCGAAGTTACTTCTAGTATCACACAGGACTAGTCAAACCACCTCGAAAGTACGCAGCCACTTCAGAAGTTAGTGTCTTGCAACTTATCGGAATTCAAAAATGTGATTGATTATAATTAAATAGTGAAACATGCTCAATGTGTCGTTCTTGAATAGTCCTAATATAGTCTTGAAGTTAACCTGCATTCTATCGTTACTCCCATTACACCCCCGGCTCTGTTAGATTTCTACATGACAATGATTATCTGTGTTGTATTTACAAAACTTACGTCGGTTAAGCCAGGTACTAGCAAAGTTTTGCCTCCCTCCTCCAGCCCAACTCTGTTGAATCTGTGATGTGTGCCGTTTCGGACACGGAAGCCATCAAACCACCACCTGTATGTGAAGTCAGTTGGATTCCCTATCGCTGAGCAATTGAATCTACTATCGGTTCCCGTTGTGACGTCACCATATGGTAAAATCTCAACTAGGGGACGATACACAACCGTTATTTGCCGAGAGCACAAGATGGTATTAGTCCTTGCGTCCACACATTCCAGTTCTTTACCCTCAAATGCCAGATCAACATTTACATAACTTGTTAGAATTGACATGTTTCCTTGGACAGTATAATCACCTTCTAGTGTTACTGACAAGAATGTCCAATCAAGGAGGGCACCAGTGTCCATTACGGCGCATTTCAGCCCCGCAATGTTTCCTATCCCCACCGTGGGTGAAGGCTCAATCCAACAAGCACCATTAGTCCTAGGATCGTACGTCACCACTTGTAAACTTGTGTCTGTTGAGCCTAAAAACGTGCTCTCTAAGTATATTGAACATTTGTAAATTCCACTATCACTTGATTCGAGCGCTTTTATAGAAAGATAAGAATTACCAGAAGTGAGGCTGATATCTCCTCGTGGAGGAGGAATGTCGTTATTAATCGTGAACCTTTCGGCACCCTCTGGTACCGATTGTGTAGTTAGTGTCCTGCCTTGGAAGGCAGGTACTGTCCAGTGAATAGCTGCATCCTTGGGAATATCACGGAACCCACAATGAAGTCGAATGGTCTGTCCCTGTAGTGCCTCTGTAGTTGTCGGCACGTCAACAAACTCCAGTCCCAAAACTGAAAATGTAAACAAGTAACATGTTGCAAGTATTTGATATGAAAAGGAACCACAGTCCGCCATTGCAGTTGATGTTAAAACCATATCTCGTCAGTCAAATAGCGACAGTACACACATTTCTGTTACCATGTTCATTTTGACGCACACATAACACTTAACAGTCAGCACAACTAATAGTATTTCCGCATAGATAAACCTCATACAAGAGCCTTAAATTGTCCTTTCCCTAATATAATTTAACAAACCGTTACATCTTCAGATAACAATCGACACACTCCATACTCTTTCAAACCGTAAGCACAAAACATTTAAAACAGAAATCGCTACAAAAGTTGCTAACGATTAATAACCTTCACCGTAAAGTCATGGTAATTTCCAACTGAAATTTTGTGTACAATTGTCAGATGTAAAGACAAATTGAGCAAGCAATTAATGGAAAAGAATAGCTGAACTACTGTGTAGTGAAATGGAGGCAGGCTGGTAGTGTGTACACACATAAGGATTGATCTAAATGGTTGACTGAGTTTCTTCAAAGAACCACACCCAGACAAAAGAGAAAGACCTTTTAGTCGACTCAGACAAGTTCCTTTATGTATATTGATTCTAGTGATCTTTGGTACGTAAAGATAATTTCATTGTGCATATATGTTCATCTTTTTATTGGATGGTGCAAGATTTCTGGTTTAACAGTTTAAGTTAGGACGGAAGGATTGTGCGAAACAATTAGGGTTGAATTTTGGGGTCAGTAATATGGTCACACGAAGATCACACCGATTCGTTTGAACTCTTGAACGGTATGGCAACATGGATTTAGCTTAGACACCCACTGTTATTCCTTAAATCTTTCTGTATCACTACAATATAATAAATATGAGTACTGTATAAAACAAAAGATGTGTCGGCCTAGCATGTGAAATCTGATCTCAAAAGCCTACAAGCAATGATATGCCTATAAGGAAAATAAAATTAACCACTGGACTTACTTCGTATTAACTTGGATTTTGTTCGTTTATCTAGACAAATAAAAGGACCTTTCCCTCTTATTTACCTTTTTAGGTATTTCGATAGATATTTAGTGCCTTGTGTAGTATCTAATTGATAATTGCTACTTCCAAGTTCCAACGAAGTTGGACGGATGTTTTGTTTTCGCTTGCGTTTGTCTGTTTCTTTTGTTATCAAAATCAAAATGTCTTAAAAACTTATGATTGAAATTCGATCAACTTTGCTTACGATAGTTTTGAGTTTGGGACACATTAAAACAGAGGAAGGGCAGATATGGAAGGGGGGGGGGTGTTAATGATAAGATCTGTCATTAATTTGTTGAAACTTTTCAATAGAACGTGCTGAACAATAATAGTATTAATAATAACAACAACAACAACAACAACAATAATAATAATAAGATTACTCTAATAATATTAATAAAAAAAGTAAGTCTTAATAACTCATGATGAGATTGACCAATTAGCATGAAATTTGAACAAATTTTAAATAACAAAAAACTAAACACGTATTTTTCCTTTTCAATTAGCGATAGACGCACGGTTAGACTTTTGCGCATTCGTCAAATTTTGGCCAAAATTCAGCATGCTGTAATTGGAAAGTGGAGGAGGAATTTTGAATATAAACCTAATTCTCGGGAAAAGAATTCAATTATCTCTATTTTGAGTCAATGTTTTGACATTTTTTATACTAGACGTTATTCAGAAGAAAAAAAAAACCTTACTGGTGCTTTGATCATTTTTATTTTAACACAGGTAACTTAGTAGTAAAACGCTTATATAGTTACAGAGCACATTAGAATTCAATTACAAATTTGTCCTTACCTCTGCAGATAATTTGACTGCTGTGATAAAAAAAAAAAAAAAGTTTTTGCGGTAGAAGGGGCGGAGCGGGGGAGGGGGACTTTGACTAACAAAAGGCTACCAATTAAAAAAAATACAAGCTTCGTCTTGAAGTGACTGCAGCAAACTCTAACACTTCCGTTAAGAAATGAGAAGAAAATGGCTTTTATTTTTATAAGCCATCCTCCCCAATCATAAACCTGACATTGTTCTTAAATTACCTAATATTCTGTTATCATTTCGTTCTCTTGCTTTCTTCTATTCCATTGGAGTTGTTATAGATATTTACAGAGAGTGATAAGCAAGCAATGCTTTGAAAAAATAGAGAAAAAGGACATTGTGTTAGTGTGGAAGTTTACTCAGAGGGAGAAAGTATACACAATAGGAAGGCTGTAAAACGTAGATCAGTTTTGATAACGAACCATACCCTAACACCAAAGTTACCACAATATTCTTATCGTATGTTGTGACGTTAGGCTGCTAGGCCTGCGGACAACCATCCGGCCGGGTCTTAAAGTTGACGCCGTCTATACGTTAGGTCTCGTAAGTCAGTAAGTGTTCATTCACTATACGCGTAACTAGTATAGGCCTATTTTTGTTTTTTTGAGGCCACGCATGCATGGCGATTGAGATTTAGCGAATATCGGCCATCATACTGTCATATTTGTGCCTAGTACTCCCCGTAGTACCGTCGGACTGATTCCAGCCGTGCTATTAATGCTGCCGTTGGTGATGGCTGGCCGTCCAAGGATACTACAAAATCATATACCCTCCTGCACTGTTTTAAGTGAGGTGTTAAAATTATAGGAAAATCTCAGTTTCAAGATCTTTATAAAAACGAAAGCATTTTACCTTTTTATTCGCTCACAATGATTAGTATCGATGTTTGAAGCCCATCCATGTCTTCAAAAACTGTTTTAAGGTGATTTTAGTTACTTTTTTTGAAGTATTTTAGACTATTTTTCTTTCCGTAAAAATCGTCTGACTAGCTCTCCAAAGTACGGTCAAAGTTCAAAACACTGCCATCGGGGCTATAACACTTCAGCAGAGGTAATATGTTTTAAATTATTTTAGTAAAAAGTTGAAATAATGCAATTATATAATCTAAACATGTCTTGGTCTTTTCTTTTCGCACACACTAACATCCTTGGAAATCTTATTTCAAACTTCAGTTTTCGGAATTGTGGAAATGAACCAACAAAGTGCTGAAATTTTGCGCTCAGTAATCGCAGTATGGTAGATTATTATTCGAAAATGTCCAAATAAGGGAAACCATTGAATCAGAAAATGGTTTATTTTGGGTATAGTAATGAAATAAAAATAAATGTGTTTAATGGGAAGGCAGGCCGGGTTGAGTATGGAGCATAAGGGATGGGTGGGCATAAAATTCAATAAATCTGAATTACGTTTTCAATATTCGTACCTGGTGAGGGCTAGCACATGGCGCTCTGATTGTATTCATTTGAGAGCCAAAAGAAAGCTTAGAATTGTTCGAAATTTACAAAGATTTTATTTTCTAAGACCAAATAGACTTTTAAATTCAGAAGAAATTCGCAAACCTAAGAAAATGAATTGTGACTATAAACCAAGTAAAGGATTCTAAATATCTGGTTGGGGCCCAAAAGCAACGCTTCGGAAGCGCTATGATTTTAATCATCAGAGCCAAGTAAAATCTTAGATTCAGGCCAAAAATTCCTTGTTTTTTTATTGATATTTCAGGTCACTTATCAACGCTACTAATTATTTACAGGCCTACTCTAAACAGGCCCGTAGCCGAGGAATTAGTAAGAAGGGGGTAGGATGGGGAAAAGGGGGGTTGGGGAGCTCGTCCGAGTGAACAAACACTTTTTATTTTTGAAAATATGCCCTTTTCAAATCTAAAAATTATAAGAAGCACCCGGAATTTCAAGGTTTGTTGCCCTTTTATACGAATAACGACCTTCACCCATTCAAATTCTTGAGCCCCCACTTTGTTGATGAAGCGCCCTCTTAAAATCCAGAGATATCATAAGCACCCAGAATTTCAAGATTGTTTTCCTTTTAAACAAAAAACGAACCCCCTTTTCAAATTCCTAGCTACGGGCCTGCTGAATTGTGCTGTTTATTAGAAGAAGAAAAGCTAATTAATGGCAGTATCCCACTCCCTCCACCAAAAAAAAGCAAGATTGTTAAACGAAAATGGCTCTTTATTCAAGTATTCGTGATGACGTTATGATAGCGTTATACTAGAAAAAAAACAAAGCATTTACATCTGGCAACCTAGTTTTCTCCGCTTATATTTTTGTTGATAAAAATCCTTGCCATAGGTGTGCCGGCCACCCCAATTTTTTTAAATTATTGGAGCATCTTTGAAATGGGACCCATGGCAAACTAACGATATATACCCAGCTCCTTGCCATACACTGATGTGCCATTCTCCACTTTCATTGCAACGATTAAAATTGTTATGTGCAGGCTACCAAAATTTCAACAGAGGCACTTTTAATTTGTCCATGCTCACATGTGGTGCAAAAATTACCATGCGAATATAATTTTATATACCTTTTATTCCCAACCTCTGCAAATTGTATCATTTACAAAACAAATGTTATAAATGTTTTCTCTCAAAGCTTTATTCTTACATTAAAAAAAACATGAAAATCATCCCTGGACCGCAACAACTGTAACATGACTAAAGACACATAGTCAATGGAAACTTACATTCGTTCCAAAATGTATACCTTTTAACTAAATTAAATTGACACGATTTTAAGCAATTTTATGCTACCAAAATCACGCTACAAAACGCTAAGCTTTCTGTGCTTTTCTCACTGGGCGCCTATCAGGCAGTCAGGACGTCAATCCTAGATTTGACCCAGATTTTCGCACACCCCCGAATTTTATGCGACCGCCATTTTCGAGCACCCAGCAAAATAATTCAACCAGTGCCAGTGCAGCAGGACCTAGGCTAGCCATACTGCCCTAATACTCCCCGTAGTACCGTCAGACTGATGCCAGCCGTGTTAGTATGGCTGCCGTTGGTAATGGCTGGCCGTCCGAGGGTACTTAAAAATCCTATACCCTCCTGCACTGTTTTAAGCGAGGTGTTAAAAGTATAGGGAAATCTCATTTTTAGATCTTGATGAAAACGAAACCATTTTACCTTTTTTTTTCGCCCACAGTCTGACAATAATTAGAATCAATGTTTGAAGCCCATCCATGTCTTTAAAAAACTGTTTTTTAAGTGATTTTAGTTACTTTTATCAAGTATTTTGGACACTTTCCCTTCCGTTAAAATCGTCGGACGAGCTCTCCAAAGTAGGTCAAAGTTCAAAACACTGCCATTGGGGCTTACTATTTTAGCGGGGGTAATATGTTTTATATTATTTGAGGGGAAAATTAAGATAATACTTATAAAGTACAATTATATAATTCAAACATTTCTTGATGTTTTATTTATTTGTTTTCGCATACAAGATATTTTACAAAAACTATTTAATAAAATTATATGAAGAAAAAAAAAAAATATGCCTACTTACCCAGCAGATGTACCAGTAAGACGTATGATATCTGATCGAAGATATTGCTAATTGATTTAATTTAAACTTCAAAAGACCAAGGCCTAAATAAGTATTTCAAACTGCACAATCAAGTAGGCCTATGCCTAACGTTAGCCTAGGCCTATAACGAATAAATCAATGATAAAGGACTTTAATCAGTAATTGGTAACAGTTAGTCATAACGATGTTTTCAAACTTTCCTTAGACTAGGCGAATACAATTGCATTATGTAGACTCTTTAGAGATGGTACTGTAGTGTTAGTGAGATAAGCAACTAAACACTAGGTCTAAGCCTAGGCCTAATTCCAATTACTAGGCATTTCTCGAGGTCGGACATCCGAGATGGGATTGTTGTGGTGCACGGTGACGTAACAATGCTTTTTTGACAATCTCAAACTTCACTCAAAGGGGAAAACAAACAGTCAGTTATCATTGCAGTCAATGGGAGAAAAACATATTTTGATAAATACTGGACATAAATTATTTTTCTTCAAATATGTTGTGTAGGTTATTAGATAATAGTTTGCTACATAGGCCTTTGTGAGTACCATCAATTTTCGCTGACTGACTGAGACGACACAAAGTATTCATTACATAAAACAACAAGATGACGGCCAAGGGTGAATCACCTTATAAAAATCCCAAACTAACACCACCACCACCACAAAAGATAATAATAAATAATAATAATAATAATGATAATAATTATCATCATCATCATCATCACCATCATCATCATCATCATCAAAGACGCCCAGAGTTAGTAAAGAACTTATCAATGTTGATTTAAAATTTTGAACAAAATTAGAGCTAACCACCCACTCAGGAAAAACATTCCACTCATTAATAACTCTTTGAGAATAGCTAAAACACCGAATATCTATCTGCAAGAACTCTGTGGTCAACTTCAAACTGTTACCACGTGTCACATGAGGATTAGCTGAAACATGCAATAAATTACAGGGAGTCAAAGCATTACTTCCAGATAGAAATTAAAACCTGAATCATATCGCCACGTACTCTTCTCAACTCAAGCGTAGTGGCTTTTCGCTGACCCTGCTTTAAAATGATTTATCCTTCTCATAAAAGGGACTCCAATTCTGAATAGCATACTCAAGGTGAGGCCACACTAACTGCTTATACAAATTTAGAACAACCTCTCTACCAAGAAAACAAAAATTTCTCCTAATCAAACCAAGCATCCTATTTGCCCTTGCAGCTGCTAAAGCACACAGTTTAGAAGGCTTCAGATTACTAGTAATGACAACACCTAGATCCCTTTCTTGATTAACACAACCAAGATTTAAACCATTCATGCAGTAATCAAAAGACAAATTACTCTGACCAAAATAAATAACTTTGCATTTATCAACATTGAATGACATCTGCCACGTTTGAGACTAAGAAACTAACTTATCCAGATCAGTTTGCAACAGTGAAGAATCCCTAGCATCATCAACAATCCTGTTCAGCATAGTGTTATTAGCAAATTTACAAATCCTGGAGCCGAGCGAAACATCAATACCATGAATGAACATTATTCGTGAAAGAAAAAAAATATATCCCATTGACTGTAAATTGTAATGATAAAGTTTCCCCTCCAACTTGGCAAAACAGCACTGAGCCCGTACACGGTTTACGTCGACTCTGACCGCGAGAATACTTGCAAAAATAGACCTATGTATAGCGGCCATGTAATGTTAGTGGCTACTAGTCAGATAACAGGACTGTGTACTAGGCCTATAGCCATATGCATCGGCTGTATTGCAAGTATTGTGTAGCATGCAGGCATTATACTGAGTGAGATGTGTATCTTATTATAGGCCTAGCATACGTTAGTTATTATCTATACACATCCCTCATTACGGTTGACATTGGGATTGCCGTACAATCGCCAGCCATCAGTAAACAGCAGCCATCATTTTACACGGCTGGCATCAGCCCGGATTACAATACTGCGGGGAGTACTAATATATACCTAAGCATACAGTCAAAAACGTTATCTGACTAGGCCCTAGAGTGATGTTACTTGGTTGTAACGAATAGGCTTAACGTTAGGAGCCCTAAAAATCGGCGGTGGTCGAAATTCGGGTGTTGCACTAGGCCCCTTTATACTACTTCCTGCATGTACAAAGGTCTAAAGGTTCGATCGGACGGATGCCTAGGGCTAGCCTAGTTGTAATACATATCCCTCCGTACGGTTTGACATCGGAATTGCCGTACGAGGGTTGTAAGAAATTAGGTACAATTCCTATGTTGTTTTTTAATTCACACGTTGTAGAAAATTGATGATTGAAAAATAACTTACTTCTTGGATATTCTTATATCAATTAGTCTAAATAATACACTTTTCCAAAAAAACTATACTAAAAACCTTACCTATTTAGCACCACGACGGGATAAAGTTCTTCGAGATTCATATTTTGGTCGCCATTTTCTTAGTCACCGCACGCTTGATTTGTGATTCATTATTCAACGGCCGCAAATAAGTTTTAGAATGTTCCACTAAACTGCATTTTTACTGTCATGACTGATGTCGGTAGAAAATCTATCGTTTCTACATCTCATCAGAAAAAAAATATATATACTGTGGCTTTTAAACGAAGAAGGGAGTCTCCAGCAAATGTGATTTGAGTCAAAAAATGTAATTAAGATTCGCGAGTGGTCAAAAAAAGAAATTTTCATATACGGTTCGAAAGTCGCGTTAGAAAGTGACCTACCTTTTTATATGTATTGAGTATATAGGTTGCCATAAGCTAGGAACACCTGTGATTTTACCCACCTAACGTTAGGCCTAAGAAAAGTTTCACGAAATTGTTACGATTTCCAAATGTCAAGTTAACTCCACTTTCACGATTCATACAATTTTTGAATAAATATTTATCTAAATTTTCTTGAAGTAGTAGGGCCCTAAGCTAGGCCTCGTGATCGGACAATTTATGTTTTACTGGTACAGCTGGGTGATTCGGCATCTAATGATAGGCCTGTTACACGTTAGGTCTAGCCTAGATCTTACACTTCGCCTAACTTAGGTCTAACGTTACTAGTGGCTCAAAATCCGGTAAATTCTGCAGGCAACATGCAAGGAATGGGCACGTTTTCGATTTACACAGGCCTAGCCTAGGCTATTTCACCTTGAAAACCAACATTAGGTCTGCAACCTAACGACGAGCGGCTTTCGGAAGAAATTTCATACGGGTTTTGTGCATTACCGCTACCTCGTTAGCCACATTGTATGTACGTATATGTAACGAATGAAGAGGTTCCCGGCAGTCGGATATCTGGATATGATGACCGATGTTCGCCAAATTTCAATCCTCATGCCTAACGTCAGGTTAGTTACGCGTGTGGTAAATGAATGAACACTTACAGTCTTACGTTAGATCTAACGTTGGACGGTCTTAACTTCAAGACCCGGCCATAGCAAATTTGTGGAGTGAAACTAATGATGAAGGTATATTAGGGACTTAGTGAGATAAACATCTCACTCAGTATGCCCTACATGCTACGCACTAACGTTAGGCCTGGGCCCCTACCTGCAATACTGCTATGTTATCTGACTACATGTAACTAGGCCGAGGCCGCAGGCAGCCTAACGCTACAATATACGATAAGAATGTTGTAGTAACTATGGGTGTTAGGGTATGGTTCATTATTAAATTCTGATCTACATTTTATGGCCTTCCTATTTACTTGGTCGGAAATGTGATCTGAGGTCATCAGACCGACTAGTACCCGCGCGCATTGACCCAACAATGGAGTGAAAACAAAGCGATCAGCTGTGCTTGTTTACATACCATACGTACCGCATACATTAAACGCATATGGACTTGCCCGGCCCACGTGTATCACGAAAAGGTTTGTTTTCACTCCAGAAAATGACGTCAACTCCCGGATATGACGTTTAACCGACCAAGTGAATAGTATTTACCTCCTCCCTCTGGATAAACTTCCAAACTTAGCACAATATCGTTTTTCTCTATTTTCTCAAACCATTGTTTGCTTAGTACTCTCTGTAATATGTATAACAACTCCTATGGAATAGAAACAATCAAAAAAGAGAAATGATAATAGAATATTACTTAATCTAAGAACAATGTCAGGTTTATGAATGAAGAGGGTGGCTTATAAAAATAAAATCCATTTCCCTTTCATTTCTTGCCGGAAGTGCTAGAGTTTGCTGCAGTCACTTCAAGACGAAGCTTGTAGTTTTTAAAATTGGTAGCCTTTTGTCAGTCGAATTCCCCCCCCCCCCCCCAAAAAAAAAAATGTTTACAACAGTCCAATTATTTGCAGAGGTAATGACAAATTTGTAATTGAATTCCAGTGTGCTCTATACTATGTAAAAGTTTTACTGTTAAATTAAAATAACTTTTTTTTAAAGTACCAGTAAGGATTTTCCTGAATAACGTCTCGTCGAAAAATAAAAAAATGTCAAAACATTGACTCAAAATAGAGATAATTAATTTTGTTTTCTGAGAATTAGGATTATATTCAAAATTCCTCCTTCACTCTCCAATTACAGCATGCTGAATTTTGGCCAAAATATGACGACTGCTTAAAAGTCTAACCGTTCGGTCTATCGCTAATCAAAAATAAATAAATATGTGTTTAGTTTCTGACAATCTAAAATGTGTCCATATTTCATGTTAATTGGTCAATCTCATCATAGGTTATCAAAACTTATATTTGTATTAATAATATAAGAGTAATTCTATAATCTTTTTTACAAACCCATGTCAGATTTAAATCAAACTTGGTATGATGGTGTTGATAACAGCAAGGGTGATACAGGATCCCATAGGATGTTGAGTTGCTGACGTCATCATTATTCATGTCAGATGGAGACAAATACAATTGTTCATTGGTTGTTGTGATTGTGGCTTATAACTTAAGGCAAAACCTTAACACTTAAGCAGCAAAATATACACAAATTATATGTTCCGTTATGATAATTAAACTAAACGTGTAAGAACACAACATTTTAAGATATACGATACACAAAAATATATATATATTCTTCTAATCCAAAGTCAGCATTGGATTCACGTGAGATTTCTCCCTCTGGTTGTTTAATGTTTGCATTTAGGGGGCCTGAGGAATTGGCGCACCTATAGATTTTCATGGACCAAAAGTAATTGAATCTATAATGCGAGTTTTTTTTTTTTCGGATATTGTGAGCTCAGTTTTGTTCCCAAATTTGCTGGGAACGTTTTATCATATTTTAAGTTTCGATTTTGTATAATGTTGTCAGGTTGTGGTCAGAATTGAAAAATGTTCAATGATAATCAGATAATGCGAAAAATGAAAAATATTTGGAGATATCGAAAAAAAGGATATTCATGAATCCGAAAACATATCCCCTGCCTCCTCCCCCCCCCTCCCTCCTTCTACCACGGGGAAAAGGTAGCTACACCGCTTAGGTATCGTCAAACTTTTGTCCAAGAGCAACAAGCTTGTTAAGTGGTTAATAAAGAAAAGGATTTCCTTCTCCTTTCTTATTTGAAAGAGAGCAAATGCAAGGAAGGGTTGGGCAGGATATTACCTTCCCTACGATTGTACGTTCAAACAGCCATAGCCGGCTTTAAATGGTACAATTTACAAATACGTCCCATCAGATTGGTACTCAAATGTATATGCACGCACCTCCTTTTTTAGTCTCACATGCATGGACTTTACTGCAGACAGGCAGAGAACACAGGACAACAGCCTTGTTGATATCAGTACTTTCCCCCACTGTCCCACATTATTACTAAATCCCAGTCAGGTCAGCCAAGTTAGTATCAAGTCATGCACGTGCTCGTAGCTACCAGAGCCTCTCCCTGGACTCAGCAATAAAGACAATCCTTCTGCTCGCCAGCTCGCCGGACAGCACGTGCTTGAAATTACATACCAAAGAAGATGGTCATGACCTCGTCTGTGGACATCACCAGTGCCTGTACTTTGTGCGTAGTCTTTTTGCACATCGTCTGCTACTGTTCAACTAATGCTCGGCAGTCTTTAAGAACATCAGGGTTTATGAAGGAGGGTGCTATCTGCACATCACACATACTTTTTATGGCAGCCTTCGTTTCTAGACATACATCAAAACCTGCGCCTTACCTCGGACAGGAAGAGCATGAAGGGGGTGATTTTGATTTGTGGGAAGATATCGACGGGTTATCGGCAATCCGAGCGCGAAGCGCAAGACGTTCGGCGTGAGGTTCAAGGGCTCGCTAAAGGGCCCCTGGTGGGGTCCATGGGCAAAGCCCAGGTGGGTGTCCAAGCCCCCGTAAGCTCCTGGAATACTTAATATTTCAGGCCGCAATTTAAATAGGCCGCAAAATGATTCAAAACATGCTTAATGTTTAAACACATTTAACTCTTAAATTGTCATAAAGTGTGGGATGTATGCACCCCCACCCCTCCCCCTTGCTCTACGCCAATGGTGGCCGAGATGTGGAGGTTTTAATAATCATTGAAAGACTAAGCTTCTATCTATAACCGTTGTTGTAAGTCTCTGCGTGAAATGTGAGGATCTCCTACAACCTTCTGATGCCCCCAAAAAATTATCTAAAGTTTGTTGTTTAGAACTCTGGGCGAAGGGGGCACTTCATACTAAAGATAGTAGGGGTGTGAAGTCCACCAACCGAAAAACATACCCGCAGCATGACAGATGTTTTGGTAACTGCAGTACAAAATTATACAATTTTGATACCCGCAGTATGGAAGAAGTCAATTTTGATACCTGCAGTATGAGTATTTAACCAAAAATATTGTAAAAATGGACCAGCAGTACAAAATTAACAGAGTAAAACCTCATTTTTTGGAAACTGCTCTACACAATGATGAAAAAAGACATTTTTTAACATGTTTTTTTATAGTAACATTATTTTTGGGGGTGTGTGAAAAAAGAGACACCTGCATTACGAAAATGGTGCAAAAAAAGGACCTGCTCGGGCAACACATATATATACCTCACATATGGAAGTTCCCCCCCCCCCCCCACACCCCTCCTGGGTTTAGAACACCTCTTTATTTCTTCTGGGAGGATCGTCCATGATTCAATATAAAACCAAGTTCGGTCTATGTTAGCCGCTAGCTTTAGAAAGATTAATAAGACACAAAACAAGCCCGCAACGAAGTGATATAGGACTATTTTCTGATTATTACGTTTTTTTTTTTTTTGCTGGGAGGATCGTCCATGATTTGATATAAAACCAAGTTTTACGTTTAGCTATCTCTGCGATCTGCCGTGATTAACAAGCCGTATGTACGTACTTAATGACACGCGCGCATACGTGCAATCCGGGCTTGCAATTGGGTAAGAAGAAGCACTAAAGTAATAGCACATCTATTCTAAGTCTATGGATAAATATATAATGTATATATTGGTGTTTACTCTACCAATTTACCTAACAAGACAAGATTTTGATTAATTCACACTTACAAAATTGTTATTGCTCAAGAAATATTATACGCGGGAAAGTTTTTCTCTTGAACCGGCAAAAGGGGTGGCTAGTCAATTCCCCCCTCCCCCCCCCTCCTTTTCCCCCTTCTTCTGATCCGCCCATAGCGTTTCGAACTTTTCGTGGTCCAATTGACAAATATTTACAATATGCAAATATTCATACACTGTGTTGTTTAGAATGAAAATATAATTTCATGGGTTATTTACATGATTTAGCTGTGAAGGATTTTTTTTTTACAGATGCTAAGAATTTGTTTCAAATTGACTGCTATTGAAAGTCTGTTTTCGAAGAATTACGTCACCCACTCTCTGTGTTAATAGTTATTTTTGTGTTATCAAACAAATTACCTTGAAGAGCAGTAGAAGACTCTCTTTATGGCGAAAGCATCCATAATTCATGGCAAAAAGAAGTTTTGGAATTCACAACTAGAATGTTTATGTCTATATGTGATCAATGTATTTAACTTCAAAGTCATTAGGGCGTCTCTTGCTCGTGATATGGAGGGCACTTCTTCCAACGAAAACTTGGCGTCCTCGGCGCGGGAACGTAGGAATTGGCCGCCTCTCAGTCTGGGGTTGGAGACGAACATTTCTCCGTTGATACCGAGCAAAGTTTCAGTAAAGATATAAATATATTAACCAGTCCTCAAATTATGAAGAAGAAGAAGAAGAAAGATTAACAAGACACAAAACAAGCCCGCAGCGAAGTGATGTAGGACTATTATCTGAGTATTACGGGTTTTTTTTTTTTTGCTGGGAGGATCGTCCATGATTTGATATAAAACCAAGTTCGGTCTATGCTAGCTTATGTTTACGTTTAGTTATCTCTGCGATCTGCCGTGATTAACAAGCCGTATGTACGTACTTAATGACACGCGCGCATACGTGCAATCCGGGCTTGCAATTGGGTAAGAAGAAGCACAAAAGAAATAGCGCATCTATTCTAAGTCTATGGATAAATATATAATGTATATATTGGTGTTTACTCTACCAGTTCGCCTAAGAAGATATTGATCAATTCACGCTTACAAAATTGTTATTGCTCAAGAAATATTATACGCGGGGAAGTTTTTTTTGTTGAAACGGCAAAAGGGGTGGTTATTCCCCCTTCTTCTTCCCCCTTTCCCAATCCGCCCATAGCGCTTTGAACTTTTCGTGGTCCAATTGTCAAATATTAACAATATGCAAATATTCATATACTGTGTTATTTAGATTAAAAATTTCATGGGTTGTTTAATGATCAAGTTTCCATGTATAGATCAATTCTTTCATCTGTGCGACCTACAGAAATGCACAATTACGAGCAAAAATATGGCGACGGAAGAAGTTGAATGGGGGAGGGCGAGGTCGCGTATAGGCCAATATACTCGGATATTACATCGATCTTGGCTAGGCCAAATTATTTAAATTCGGGATGGCTTACATAACGCCATCTTATAAAGTGTTAAATCTATAAACATATTAACAGGGAGACAAAGCGGCCTCCGGCAGAATAATTGACGTCTCTGGGTTAGGAAATAAGCCAAACCCACCATAGTAACGCGGTAACCTGATGGGAAAAACAAACCTGAAATCCTCAATCATGCATGACTAATGCGTTGAAATTTAGATGTTCATGCTTCCTGCAGCAAGTTTTGATCTCAGTTAATAGCTCCATGATCTATGGTACTTTCCCGGATCTTCAGACTTTTTAGCAGAAGGAATAAAGAAAATTGTCTTTGCTAACCGTTCTGGGTAACGGGAATCTGATTTACAAAGCCCGTAGCGGGCCCGTAGGGGCATTTTTTGTTCACTATCTCAATGTCACTCAAGTCTGTGTGAGCAAAAATTTGCTTTGTGCAGTATATGCATTGACTTTATAAGCGCACGCCAATAGCTACCTGTACTGTACCGCGTAGGATTTTTGCTCCACTTAGCTACGCAGATTTTGTTCATGAGGTGATTGGTTGAAAAAGCAATCATCTAACTCAGTGAGGTTAATTGTAAAAGGCAGATTAGCAGGGTGATTTTGGGCCTAAACGGAAACAAGGGTTATCTCGAAAAAAGTAGACCTGTCTTATTTCAAGAAGTGGTAGAAAGATCCCACTGTATCATCCTCAGTAACGTTCAAATTGTTTTAAACTCTAAAATCTGTACATGAAACAGTCATTTCATAATTCAATGCTTACTGGAAATATTATTAAGAGTAACAAAAGTTGCTTTAAAAATATTTATTTGTTAAAAATATTTTTTTGTAAATGATATATAAAGTAATATGAAAGTTATTTAATGAGTTATAGATCACATTGCACACCCTCTCTTTTATCCCAGCGTTTTTAAATATCACTTTTGCTCATCATATTTTATATTCAAACTCAATTGGTCAGTGGCGTTTGTAACACTTTCTTGTTTTCTTGTTCCGTTTGAGCCACTGACCTTCTTTTTTCGATATAGTGTTTCCTTTTCTTTCGCACCGAGATCATTCATAATGTTAATGTCCTGTAAATGAATTTGACCAGCACTGGACGTAGATGGGCCTTCCTCCGTTTGACTAGTAGAGGACGGGATGTTATTAGCGTCTTCATCCACACCAGATGTCTCACGTGGTGAAGTGTCTGACAATGCCCCACTTTTCTTCGCTTTTCGTTTTAATTTTCCTGATAATTTGGAAGATTTAATTTTCGGTTCTGGTTTTTCTTCATGGTAGGTATCTAAATTATGTTTCAAGGTGGATGTTGGTGACTTCTGTCCCATGTTCCCTTTAGAATAGACTGTGGGTACTACGTCAGGGGGTGGAGACGAGATAACGAGGTCATTCGCGGAACCAATACTATCACTGTCATTGTCGCTAATTGCAGTTACTGGGGGAATTTGACCATTTTGAAGTGAGGTGATGTCCAAAACAACTTGAGGTTCGGGTAGGTCTTCTTGGCAATATCTACACTGTCTTCGTCTTGACACAACTAGTATCATAACAACAAAAAGAATGATTACTATTACGCTTAGTACACCGACGATAACGTAGGCAATTATTTGAGCACTGGAAGGTAGACGACCGCCATCTTGAATTGGCCTCAGTACACATATTTCAGGTTCCCTTAGTCCTTCTAACGTGGCCTCACATATATAAACCTCTGACTCGTCTTTTAATTCAACATTCGCTTGGAGAATAACAGACGATTCATTCGTGGATTTAAACGTGTTTGTTATGACGTCATTGTTTCTCATCCATCTCAAATGTGTGTTAAGATCTCCAACGGAAGCACACGTCACTTGTATATTTTGACCAACCAAAATCGAGGTAGAAGGACTTTGAGAACAAAATGGAATCCATGTTATTGG
The DNA here is from genome assembly GCA_020152595.1 of Chiridota heheva. NCBI lineage: Eukaryota > Metazoa > Echinodermata > Holothuroidea > Apodida > Chiridotidae > Chiridota > Chiridota heheva. The sequence continues at coordinate 337,842 of JAIGNY010002877.1, forward strand.
TAAAACTCTAAGTGTTGCATTGCGTGACATTACCCCATCACTTAAACAGAAATATGTCCCCGTGTCCTCTTTTTGCGTACTGTTTATAAAAAGCTTGTATTGTCCAATATAACTTCTACTTGTAAGAAAGAACCTATTTCTAAAACCATCCTGAATTCGGTATACTTTATTTTCTCCTTTTGTATCGGTAACGTAAGTGTACCACTCCACAGAAACAGTGTCTGGGTTTACTTGACAGTCCAACTGAGTCTGCCTGCTTTCAACCACAATTTGGTCCACTGGATGTTCCACAAATGTTCCGTTGGTGCTCATAAATACCAAAAACACCACCAACATCACATCAAACAAGTACTTCATTGTTCTACGTGCCATTTATTTGTTCTTTTCCTGAAGACAACTTGAATGATTTGGACTTGAAGAAAATTAAACTGCTATTCTCATCCACTTCTTTAAGTCTCTGAAATTGTATACGCTAAACAAACAAAAGTCAACAATTAAGATAGCATACACAAATCTATTCACAATGTCCGAGATTTCTGGTTTTAAACTGTTTAATAGTGGTAAAAAGATAACCACGAGTTGAATGCGAGTTTTATAATTCCGTTGTCTCATAATGCTTACGAGTTATTGAGCCTCCATGTTTCATGACACATGACAAGCTTTCCTGATACTTTCATTCTGACATGAATCACCGTATTGTCAACAAACGTGCAGCATATACCGCCCGTTGTATCTCTATCCTTCCATCTTGCTGTTTCAAGCAAGGCATTCATGCATTTACTCAAAAGATATAACTGTTGTTATGGTAATTTTGCTTACAATAGCGCTCAATTTGCTGCAGCCTTATACTATTTAACTATAGGCAACTCGCTTTACTTAAGAAAGTAAATATACACTTATTGATTATGTGCGTACAGATACGAAGGAATATACTGACAGTATATTCCTCTATCATGTAAGTGTATATGCAAAGTGGTAAAGGAGTGCTGTACAATCATGCAATCGTGCCAATAAAGAGGTATAGTGCAGTCTTGATGGGTAGTTCAAACTCAGTGGCTTTTATTACCTTATATTAAACACCGGTATTTATAAGGGGCCAATAAAAACCGACATTGAAAGGAACACAAAAAAAAATTGCGTTTTTCCAGGGCGCTCGTGAAAAAATAATAATAATAATGAAAATAATAATAATCAAACAGTACAGATGAAATCGATGAAAATATTTTGTATGGAATCAATGCGCTCCATGGCAGCATATAGGTTTTTGGGCCCGGACAAGAACATTACAAACGTCAATGTGATGTAAATGAGTAAAAACAATTAATTGACATGAGCAAAATTGCCTCAAAATAAACTGAAATGGCTAGTGTAAGTCGTCAGATATAGGCCTATGACTGCCTGACTGTCTATCAAGACATAACAATAAGAAAACAGAACTGGATAAACTAATATAGTTTTCCTTATAGTATTTACATGATTTAGCTGTGAAAGATTTTGTTTACAGATGCTAAGAATTTGTTTCAAATCGACGGCTATTGAGAGTCTGTTTTCGAAGAATGACGTCACACACTCACTTTGCAAATAATTGTTTCTGTGTCTAATCAATTAAACAAATTACCTTGAAGAGCAGTATAAGACTCTCTTTGTGGCGAAAGCATCCATAATTCATGGCAAAAAGAAGTTTTGGAATTCACAACTAGAATGTTTATGTCTATAGGTGATCAATGTATTTAACTTCAAAGTCATAAGGGCGTCTCTTGCCCGTGAAATGGAGAACATTTTTTTCAACGCAAACATGGACCGGCATGGGCGGTCTGTGATGCAGGCGTCCTCGCCGCGGGGACGTAGGAATTGTCACCTCTCAGTCTGGGGTTGGAGACGAACAATTCCTCGTTAATACCGAGCAAAGTTTCAGTAAAGATATAAATATATCATCCAGTCCTCAAATTAAGAAGAAGAAGAAGAAAGATTAATAAGACACAAAACAAGCCCGCAGCGAAGTAATATAGGACTATTATCTGTTTATTACGTTACTCTATATTCTGTACAATTTGTTCATTATCTTGAATCACATTCTTTTAATTTGTACAAATAAACTTAAAATCCATATTTTTTCTTGCATTTGCAAAGTTACTGATACATTGCTATACAGTATAGGCAAATGGACAGATAAGGGACCAACTGGTCAAATGACGGACCTGGTTGAAGCCCTTTGAAGTGGCTTGTACATGCTGACATGTGTGTAGACTGGTCCGAGCCTGGTGGGGTGCGATTTTCAGAAAAATGAAACTCAAATTTCGGTGAGCGAGCGCACGCGCAGGTGGATGATCTGACGATGGAGCTCTTAAAAAAAAAGTAGTATGTCGTCGTTCGAATAATTCGTGCGGAGCTCGTACTGCTGTGGGTAGGGGAGACCGACCCTATTGGTAAAAAGTCAAATAAAGGATCTGTAGACTACACTATCACTGAAAATATACAAAGGCAGGAGGCATCTCAGTTGGAAACGTCTGGAGAAATATATGAAAAATGCCAATTTTACGGGCTGAATAGTGTTGCCAAATGCATAAAGAGATAGATAAACAAAACATGCTGATTTTACGTTTGATAATTGTCTTTACATATTTGACAGTTGGAATACAAAATTTATGAAAAAGTTCATTATTTCTGATTGACTAATTTTTTTAAATTTTACCAAATAAGGAAGTTTAGGATTTTTAGGAAGTCTTAAACCAAAGGTGATCAATGAATCGAATTTGTTGCTGAGGTAACTGTCCACCATGTCCACGTGACTAACTACCCAAATACAAACTCGGACGGTTATAGGCAATTAGGCCTAGTAACTGTCCGTATGCTCCTTGTACGTGATAACATGACAGAATATTCAGATTATTACAAAGAAACCACACCAATTATTTCAGTGGCGCATCTAGACAATTTCTACAGACAACAATTTTCGACACACTATTCATCTGCCTATTGCCATTTTGCTGGTTCATAATGTGTTAATTTTTGAGTAGGACCTAACTAAAACAAATTGCAAGAGACAAATGTTCAGAAGCCCTCAAATCTATGGAACCTAACGCTGGGAATGGTGTTCCACCTGTCCCAGGCATTTCCACCGCCGCAGCTATTACTCTTAAGCAAACAATTAAAGGCTCTGTGAGTCTGCCTTCCCCGACGGCATATATCCATGAGGACCGATATATGGTCTAATGGTGTAGGCCTACCATTTAGACAGACCAGTTTTGTCAGGTTTTTACTCAGCTCTGAAAAACAAGCAAGCATGACTGTACTTGAACGTTGGCAACTTATTTGACCTGTATATATGGCCGGGATATATACTGTGCAATATGAATATCTATATATATTTTTATAAATATATCTATGAATATCTATATATATATATATCTATGAATATCTATATATATATCTATGAATATCTATATATATATATATCTATATATATATATATATATATATATATATATATATATATCTATATATCTATATATATATATATATATATATATATATATATATATATATATATATATATATATATATATATATATATATATATATATATATATATATATATATATATATATATATATATATATATATACATATATGTATAATGAAAAAGTGGAAAATAAATTTCAAATATGAAATGGTAATTTTGTAAATTGCAAAGAAAATACGTAGAATATAATAAGAACGGGAGCTATCAAACAGAGGGGGTTCAGAGACGAGATCTATACTCTTTCAAAATGGTATAGAATTCCCCGCCGCCACACCCACCTTCACCGCCCCTACCCCTACCCCACCTTCACCCCACCCCTACCCCCACCTTCACCACTACCCCCACCCCTACCCCCACCTTCACCCCACCTACCGCCCCACCCCAACCCACATTACATGTGGATAGTAAACTGTTATCTTAAAGGTATGGCAAGAACAACTTAAAATACGTTCTATGCCCATTGCAAAGAGCATACAATTCCTATCAAATGTATCACACTTGTCACCAGTTTTAAAAAGAAATCCTGTAAAAACAAGAACTAGTAATATATTTTGTTTTCAATAAAAATGATTAATATCATAGTGTATTATTTCTACATTCCCCTTATAAAACTTCCTATTTAAAAGCATACAAACGTAGTCTGTCATTGTATTTCATCTGTTTAATTGTAATGAGGAAATTGCAAATATCTAGAAATTCTTCAATATTGTTAAAGAACTTGTTGAAAGCAACATAGGCCTATGCTAGATGTTGAAAACTACTGCAACTCATGACCTCAACCAACCGGATTTAAGTGTACCACTCTTTCATATTCATACATTTTTTAGGCTTGAATAGTCAAAATGATATGCTAAGTTAGAATGCTAAAAGTTGCAAGGATTTTGAGCTTATGTGAGGCTAGCCCAACTCATGACCTCAACCAACCGGATTTAAGTGTACCACTCTTTCATATTCATACATTTTTTAGGCTTGAATAGTCAAAATGATATGCTAAGTTAGAATGCTAAAAGTTGCAAGGATTTTGAGCTTATGTGAGGCTAGCCCAAAATTCCCGATTTTCGTTCGGATTCCGCTCGGCGCAATCCGAATTAATTTAGCGTACATAATAACTTTGGCTCGAGAAATACCACCGAGCGTGAAAATATCGTCTGGCACATGCTAATCGAGCTTGATATGCCGCTTCAGATTTGTCCCATACTATAGCTAAATTGGGGTATAGCTTTCGTAATTGATAGCTCGTTTGGGCTATAACTTGCGTTTAAACTAAAGCTTTGAAACTGAATGGGCTATATTCCCAACCCAGGCTATACATTTTTATTTAGTACCTTTGAAAATCACTATGTTAATAACCAAAAAAGGTTGAAGGAAGATTTCGATGCAGCAATAGTATCTGGCCTTACACAAGAACATCTTTTGTTTGTGTACAGAGAAGAGCAGTGGCGTATTTAGAGGGGCCGATACGCCCACCCCCTAATATTTAAATCCGTCGGTTTAGATTTTATTCCGGCGGTTCAGATTGGTGCCGTCGGTTCAAAAAACTTTGACATTCCAGTTACTTAATATGTTTTGAGACAGAGAGAGAGAGACAGAGAGAGAGGGAGGGAGAGAGGGAGAGACAGAAGGGAGAGAGAGAGAGAAAGAGGAGAGAGAGAGGGGTGAGATAGAGGGGTGAGGTGGGTGTGTCGGGGTGCACGTGATAAAGAACAGGCTGATTTTAAAAGTTTGACAACATTAAGTTTGTAGTAAATTATTGATTTTTTTTCTTTAGACAACCCATATTTTTCAAAGAGTGACGATAAACACCATTATGCGTTTTCATGATTTTGTGTTTTGTATATGATGTATCATAGCTCTCTTTGACGTGAAATTTGACTTGTATAATACACCTTCTTACTATGCGTTGTGACATACTTTTTTTCCTTCAAATGTCAATTTTACAGAAGCTTCCGGGGGCTTCGCCCCATGGACCTCTATTCGGGCTTTGGCTCTGGACCCCATGCCGACAAGTCAAGCGCTTTGCGCTTTGATTTTGTCAAAGAGCTTCCGAGGACTTCGCCCCATGGACCCCTATCCAGGTTTTGCCCCTGGACCCCACTAGTACCAGGGCCCTTAAGCGGACCCCTACCGGGGCTTCGCTCCTGGACCCCACCAGGGGCCCTTAAGCGGGCCACTGGACCCCACGCCAACAAGTCGAGCGCTTTGCGCTCCAAGTCACCTCGACTACACCACTAAATATCGCGTTGGTTCAATTCAATTCCCCGCCCCCCGAATATAAAAATCCTAGCTACGCCACTGAGAAGAGTGTCTAATAACTGATGCGTAAAATTACTTATCTGTGATGAGTTTCTTCAGTAAGTCCACCTTATATGTTTAATAACTTGAAAAGAAATTATAAAATCTTTTTAGTTACATTTCGTAAAATGATTGCCACTTGGAAGTGTATTTGTATAATGCTACTATTAATTAATTGTGATTCATTAATTGCGATACTTAATTATTTGCTCAAAAATGGCTAATATATTAGCAATATGAGGAAAATATGCCTATGTTAAAAGTATGTCTTGTTACAAGGATGTAAAATCCATGTTGATTTTATACAGACAGTATGTTGTTGTTAGTATGTCTGTTTATGATTTCAATTTCCCTTAAAAGGAAACATTGTTATTAAAATTTGCATCATATTGAAGTTGATGCTTAAGTCTTTGTAGGCTTACTTGAGAAACAGTTTTCACATATTCAAACGATATTTAAAGCTCCATTACGCAGTGGGGCAACTAGAGTCCTGGAAGAAGGTGGGGAATTGGGCACTGCCCCTTGCCCTAAAGTAAGGAGAGTAGGAGGTGCCCTTTTGAAAGTTGATGGCGGACCGGGCAGGAGGTGCCCTTTTGAAATTTGACGAAATTTTTCAGGCGTTTTTTTTTAAAACTTACATGAAATTATTCTAGGTCATTCTTTAAGCTTAAAGCCAAATAGGAATCCACTCACTCACAAACATTACATAATACATATAAATTGTTACATATACATTTAGTATTTATTTGACACAATTAAAGCATGTCATTTTACCAGGGGCACCGACATCGAGGGCCGTGGTGGGAGGAGGCAAGCCCTCAATAATTTTGCAAGTAGCAATTTTCAAAAGATTCTTTTTACCTATTCGTTTGATGGGTAATTGTCAACATTGGTCAACGCTCCTTAATCTCAAACCTATAGGTGTGATTTGCCTATACCGAAAGTGGGGAAAAGTCAAAAAAGTGTGTGTGTGTGTGTGTGTGTCGTGGGATTACAAAATCATTCTAAAATACAACACATGGCATACAAAAGTATCCATTTGGACAAAAAGTGTAGGTGGAGAATGTGCCCCATTGCTTCCCTCAAATCACGCCATGTTCAAACCATATAAGATAGGAACCATGAGGCGAGGAGGCAAGATTCCTCCACTTTTTCGACAACTCTGAAAGAGCCCCTTTTTAAAAATGAAAAGTGCCCCTCAATTACTGTCCAAGATGCACCCGAACATTTAATTATACCATCAACAAAAACAGGCTCATACCATGACACCCCAAAATATATGTTAAGCTACTACATCATTGATGTTCTAGTGTTATGTAGGCTAAAAGCCATTGTGTTCAATCATTGACCGCAATTGGATTTCAAGATTTAGCCTCATATACGGACGTGATCTTTTTGTCTCATGGAGTCGAGCAACATGGAAGGTCATTCTTCTCCACAGCTAGCGCATGCATTATGGAATCAGTTTACTACCTACTAAACTGATCCATCAGGCACACCGTGCTGCAGTTTTTCATAACTTAATGAAAGAGAAACATAGGACACCCGAAACTTTATATCAATGCCATAAAAATGACACCTTATCCTTCATGTACTTGAAATGAAGTATGCCTATGCTTGGAGGGGTATTAAATGAGTGCATCCTCAAATAGGAGGAGCCCAAATCTATGTTCTCATTTGAAAGATCTTCTGGAAGTCATCATCGAAGTTTTTAGGTTGGTGAGCTGCAAACCCCTATTACTTTAAGTATGAAGTGCCCCCCCCCCCCATCCCCCTCCCACCCTTTCTTCTCGGGAAAATAGCCTGGAAAAGAGTATAGGTAATTCTAACAAAAAGATTGGGGATAGTAGTCCTAACTACAATAATCAGCTATGAGAAGATATTTTCAATATTTTGACAATTTTATAATGACTGAGTAAGAATAGAAATATATAGGTATGCATTGCTCCGAATTTCATGCTCGTTGTAGTAGGAAGTAAAGACAAATATAAAGCTATCAATATACCTTAAGTGTATATAAAATGAAATCGTTTGATGAAAGACTTAGCGGTTAGCGAGAAAATCATTCTTGACATAGCGGTACTGATGCTGTAGATTAACAAATACCAAGACTAAAATACTGGAATAATCAATTACTTAATCAATTGAGTAATTCTGGAGTCATATCTTAAGTACAATTGTAAATCCCTTTTTTACCGAAGTATCTTAATCATACATATAGGCCTACAAAGCTTCATATTAAAATTCAAAATACAATTTTTTTGGCAAATCACTATAAATACATTGTACACAAAGCTGAAGGATATTTCAAAATAAGAAGATAATGCGCGAACACACCCGTAATGGGTTTAAAATGGTAGAAGTTAACGGTCTAAGGGGTGGGTAATCTTTAATTTTGTTAATGGCTACTAACTCTTTGTGCCAAAAACCGTATAGTAACTATAACACGGCTGTACGCACAAACAATCAAATTTTACAATTGACAAAAATCGCAAATGCAAAATCATCAGGGGCAAATGAATCAAAACTTTTAGAAAACAAAAGGGGAAATATCCAACTAATAATGTCCTTATAAGAAGAGTCAAACTCCATTTTTTTCTAAAAATGACAAAATTTCCATCCACAGTAAGGGCACTTCTATGCAAGTCCCTCTTTGGGCCTGGTATTTCTTTTTCCCGCCTGAAGATATTTACTCCAAAGTCATTTCACAGCTGAATATGTGCTATTAAGATGCACGTCTTCTGGAATAAATGCATCCCAAATATGTTTTCACTTGCATCTTTATTCTTTCGCATGTAAAGTTGATACCCTCGGCTCAGTAAGACGGTGCAGTACTCTTGCCATAGTTTTGTGTGTCTCCCTGCTTCTCATGCCCTTTCCTCATGTAAGAAAACAATCATCACATGAATTTTATACGAAGAGAAGTATGTCTACTTTAGACAATATAAAAGACCTGTGAATCACTTTATCTATTTTTTTAACACCCTACATGTCTTATGTGCAGTTGGTTTTCGAAACAAATCGTTCCAAACCACGCAGTTCTATTTCTAGTTTCAATGGTTAACCCTCGGACGGCAAACCTTAGGAACCGCTCGTCACTATGACTTGACCTCCTTCAGGGATCCTGAGAAAAATCAAATTGATAAAAAGAAAAATTACTTCAATTCTTCAAACAGAATTACTTTGCAATATCCTTTTAAGAGCACATGCTAATCACACATATTCCTATTTCATTTAATAACTTAATTGTTGGTGGAATGTTAGCGTGGGCGGAATTTACCTACCAAGTGTGGGGGATCGAGGAGGGGCGTGAAACTACACAATTACCCTGAGATACAAACAATCACAATGCGAAAGATATCAATTCGGAAGAGTGTGGGAAGGGTGGCAGTGAATTTTTTAAAGAAATTTCACTGGGAGACCACAAGCACCCCTAGTAAATTTAAGCACCCGTAAAATTAAAGGAGGTATTAATTCTGACGTAACACGCATACATTCTATTTAATATGATGTTGTATGTTTTAAAAACTGTTATTCAATGACAGTATGGGAGCAGCCATTTTGTTAAACTAAGGCGAAAATCCTGCAGTCGCCCAATGCATCAGATTTTTGTTCACTAGGCGACCAAATTTTCTCACTTAGATAGTATGTTAAAAAATTTACTGGGAAAAAGTAGGGGGGGGGGGCAAATTCCTCCTTGCTCCCCCACCGAATTCCGCCTATCAAAAACAACACAAATCAAAAATTCCAAGTTTCCTAAAAATGCTGGTTAAATTGATTTGCTCTGAATTTTCTTTGATAGGCACTTAAGCAAAAAGTTCATCACAATTCTGTAATCAATTAACATTGGTCCAGAAGTCCAATGAACAAAATTATTGTTCCTATATACAAAATATAAAAAAATCATTTGAACTCTTGATCAAGATTTATCTTTGAGTGCGCCATTTATCGTTATTAATTGTGACGGCATACATTAGGATGGGTGCAAGCCGCCTCCTGAGAGGATTTCACCCGAGAAATTATTAGCATACGATTGAAGGATTTTTTTTTTTTTTTAATAATTAACAAAATTGTATCAATTGGGAACACTTTCCGAAAATTGAGTCAACTAAAAAAAAGTACCGGCAAATGAGGGAAGTTTCCTTAAATTGACAAAAACAAATTTACCGAAAATTCCAGAAAATGTATCTGTGCATTTTTTCGCTTGTAACCTGGAATTTTTGAAATTCTAGTCCCCCTCTTCCCCCATCCTCGCCTCACCCTTCCTCCACCTTTTCATTCCTCCGCCCTGAGTGGTGATCCTTCCTACGCGCCTGATGACGAACACATTGGCAGGGAATAATCATTCTTCATCGTTCGGGAACTTAGTCTTGCAGATAGACGTATGGGCCCAAGATTTCTTGGTAAGTAAGAACTTACATTTTTAATGCAATAAACTGATAAATACTGTAATATCTTAAAAAATATTTCATAATACACACATTTTAACAACGGGATATGCGATACCTATTTCCGAAAGAGTCAATTTTCAAGCAAACTTAATTGTTTATGACTTAGAAGTAATAATCATCATAGTATGGGGATCATAGGCGTATATGCCACACTTAAAAAGACAACCATTGGGGGCCTCAAATTTCCACTGATTTTGCACCTAAAGAGGACAGGTTTTGAACATTTTTGTAGGGAATATATTGTTAGTGAATTTATCTTGCAATTTTTAACAGTTTCATGAGCAGAGATGCAAAAGTTTTTAAATACGATTCAAAAATCAACAAACTTTTGTCATTTAAATTTCCTTCTTTTGCAATATTTTGCCCAATATTCATGAAATTTGCTACGTAAACTATGTGCACCAACATATTAAAAATCGTGTCAAATAAGGAATTCCTCTATACAACAATCCATTCTCAAATCATTCCATTACAACGCCGTCACCACAGGAAAGCCAGACGCACGTGCCTATGACCCCCTTGCAGCAGGCTTTGTGATTAAACTATTTCCATCCCTAGATTACCTTCGGGTCCGCCCTCGTAATCCCAAGGCCCACAGACCACATTACACCAGACCCACGTGCAATAGAACGCCACCCCCTTCTCCTCGCCTATCGACCATCCAGCACTTTTGCCCAGGGTCCTGTTACTACTTAATCATATAGGTAGTTTTATAGAGGTGGCGGAAGATAATTAAATCTGGAAAGGAGGACACAGGACTAGAGGGGCACAGGACTTTAGAAGCACAGGACTTGAGCGGCTCAAGACTTGAGAGGCACAGGACTTGAGAGGCACAGGACTTAAGAAGCACAGGACTTTAGGGGCACAAGATTTGAGGGGCACAGGACTTGAGGGGCACAGGACTTGAGGGGTACTCAGCATCACTGCCACTCCGACTAACGTATTTTGAAAACATGTACGACAGCATAATAGCTTTAGGGCCAAATCTGCCTCAACCTTAGGTCAATTGTCCTATCTCAAAAGTTCATTTTCTCTTATGAAAAATGACATTTCTTCTCCCTGAGAAGGGCACTTTTTAAACGTTTGACAATTGTAGGGGCACATGTCCCCAGTGCCCCGGTTCCGCCGCCTTCAACTTGTTCTTTGTCTATAGTATGCTTTGCATTCATTCAGCTATTTACTTTCCCTCAATTTAATATTTTATTTTATTTTATATGCATTTGGATAAATAAGCAATAATTACAAAATAAATAAAAATTGAAACAAATAAAACAAACTAATAATACATTATTATATCATATGACCTTTACTATTCGATTATTATTCAAGTTTTTTGACCTTTTTCACTGCCATGTTATCCAAATATATACATATACATGGACTTTACCAGAATTTTTTAGCTTCAGTATGTAGCCTACGTGTTTGTATTTTTTGGAGGGTGGGTAGGGGGTAGGGGGAGGGAGGTCGAGTCATTCCCCTGCACTTCCCCTTCTGTGTACTGTATGAGAACAAAAAATCAGAAATTATTCTTACTATTTGATTTATATCCTCATTCGATGTCGTTGTAGTCAGGGGAAACATTCAGCATGCCATGATTATCAATCCCCATGGCCTCATCAGCTGTATCATCAATCGGGATATGATTCGATTCTTTATATTCCTCCGGTTCTTCAATCTTAAAATCATTCACCAATGCCGATTCATCATCGCTGACACTGCCGAATCCAGTTCCGCTATCTTTCGGTGATTCGGGTAACGTCGGAGGTTCGTCATACGAATGCATGTCGATGTCTTCGAATCTGTTTTCGTCCGATAACGGATTAACTCCTGATCTCCTGTGGCTGGCGACACTATATTCTGCCATGGTGCGTCTTCTCCTTTCCGTTCTTTTCCGCTCTATATCCATGTCACACGGACAGAGCAGGCAGATGCATATCAAAATTATTAAAAAGAGAAATATTCCGACAAATCCAATTGCAGCGACGAGAAACCAAGTAGGGAATTCGTACAACATCTTTATTTCAAGCGAAGCATTTCCCTCGCCGATGGAATTCGCGGCCGAACAATTAACCTTGCCGATCCCGACATCCGCGTTTGTTATAGAGATCTGGATCCGAGTAAAAATCCGACCTGGGATTTCAAGATCGGAACCTTTGGTCATGTTGCCAAGTATAATCACACCATCATCTACAGTAATTATCGGTCCATCTGTAGCATCTGGGTTCGAATCGATGGTACATTTGATGGAAAACGAATACGCCTCAAAGAGCCCCACTTCAATTGATGATGGTATAAAATCAACGATGGGCGCAAACTGCGTCCGAATTCTCGTGTTCGTATTATCGGGAACGAGACAGACCTCGTCTGTGGCACCATTAGTGATTTCACATCGAAGCACAGAATAATCTTCTTTCCCTGTTAATTCTAGTCTCTTGATAGTACTAATTATCTGATTTGAGTCTTTATTTACTTCGATGTCCGCTGGTATGTTGATCAAAGAGTTATTCTTAGTCTGCAGCACCCATTGCACATCAGCTCCAAGGGGTGTACCGCCAGTAGCGGTGCATGATATGTCCTCTAGTACATTTATGTTTCCAAGATCAACATCAGGTTGTGTGCAAGCGAGAGTAGGAGGTACGATATTAGAGTCATTAGGTTCCACAACTAACTGGGCTGTCCTTTCTTCCACTGTTTCGGCATCATCACTTCTAAATATGCATGTGTAGTTCCCATTGTCAGCACTATTTACCCTGCTGATGCGAAGATTGTAGTAACCATTTGATGGATCACCGGCAAACTGGTACCTGTCGTATGCTTTATTGGCGTTAGAGTTGGGCCCAATGGCCCCTCTGCCTGACGGGAGGGCCCAGTATATTTTCCTGTCTGCGTGTGTCGTATTCACTTGACAGAAAATAGTCACTGGTTTGTTTATGACTCCGATAACATTAAAAGGTTCCAAAACAAACGTCTCTGCTTTTGCCAGAAATGATTCACGAATGAACAAGAACATAAGTAGAAAACTGCATAAAAATTGTCCTGCCGATTTCATTTTAATTCTGCGAAAATTTCAACGGATTGTAAAAGCTCCACAACTAAACTCTAAAATCCTGTTAATATCCTTTTCATTGTATACGATCCATACGGGCGCGGTTAAGTATGATTAAACTCTTAAAACTAGTAAAGCAAGGAATTCATAATGGCTATAACACTATTTAAGTGACAGCCTAGACCTTCAAAAAACCTATGCAGAACAAATTCGGAGGTGAATAATGGACCGTCACAAAAATCGAATGGGTGCACAAAAAGTCAATGACGTGTAAACACACGGCATACGTATTAGCATGGAGCTATAGCTTCATGGTATTAGTAAGGATGCTATTGAGCGATGCACTGAGTCCTCTTTGATAGCGGGATAAAAGGACTAATTGTTCGTACTGTGATATGAAGAGAAGCTGCGTTTCTGTAAAATGAGATGATTAAAAAACGAAGAAGTATTTGTGAGTTATTGTAAATGATTACTTCCCTATATTTATGCCAACCCTTGATCAAAATGGACAGCTCTGGATCCAGTTCTTTTGAAATCATCTCAAGCGGAACGGTGCCTTCTGCATGTATTGCAGCCTGTTTAGTATTGATGCAAATCCTTTTAGAACTTAGAATTTCTGACATTTAACGTTGAGATCAGGCATACAGAAGTACAATAGACATGTGTGTCATCGTATACACAATCCTCATTTTGATAAGTGTGAGGTCACCAAAGAAAAATATTTGGACTGTACAATGTCTGTGGGTTAGGCGCGCAGAAACCTATTCTTACATGCTATAATTGAACTATCAATTTATAGTCTGTGGACCAATATATCGAAACCGCCCCCCCCCCCTCCCCTCCTCCTCCTTAGAAATTTTCAACCACTACACTTTTTAGTTAGTAGACCCTCAGCAATCATTTTCTGCTTGTTTGCCATTAAACTGATGGTGGGTGTAAGCGCCAGGGCGTTGTCATCATGTAGCAACGAAGTCATACAAAATGGAATCTAAGGATATGACATATATTTGTAACTAAACAACATTAAAACACATATATGTTTAAGTATATATATTTGAAGCTGCCATATTGGTTGTAATCAAGATCTAGGTCATTTGAGGTCACAATCATGCCTTATCATGACCGTTTCCATGGCAACTTAGTGACAAAAAAGCTTCAAGTTGATAGAAAATGTAATATCTTTGAAACTTTACAGCATAAAAACACATTCCAGTGACTAAGTATATTGATCGATCGCACTTTATTTCAAACCATAATACAAAATATAATAAGAGTGACATATTTACACAGTTAATTGGTTTGGGGGAGCACTCAGAAGACATGAATGTATTTGTAGGTGAGGTACCCCTTTACACACTTACAAGAATTGAGAAAAAAACAAAACAAAAGAAAACGAAAGAAAAAAATCAATAGTTACGCTATATACATAAAATACCCCAAACGAAAAGTGAAGGACGTGTTAGTTCCTAGTAGTACTACTGGATTTGATAAGATGGGCTTTAAGTTTACTTTTAAAAGTCATGAGAGTGGAAGAATTTTAAAGATTGATTGGGAGGGAATTCCATATAAAAATGCCTTTGTATTTTATAAAATGTTGAGAGATATCAAGATTGTACAGTGGAGTTAGTAAATCGTTGGCATTGCGTGTATTGTACGTGTGGAATTGACTGTTGGAAGCAAAATAATGTGGAAAAATGTTTGGAAGGGTGCCCTTATGATAACGAAACATAAGAATAGAAGTATGGTAATTAAATCAATCAAAAATATTAAGTGTCTTTAAATTTAGAGAAATGGGGGCTGATGGGGGAATTGAAGGAAGAATTGGAGATGGCTCGCAATGCTTTTTTCTGGAGGATGAAAAGTTTCTTAATATTTGAATGGTAGGTGAACCCCCAGGTTATGCAGCAATAAGAGAAGTAAGGTAATATTGAATTATCATGAATAGTAGGCAAAGCATTATTTGGAAGCTGATATATAAGACGGCAAATAATGCCGATACCCTTTGAAATCTTATCACAAACATAGCTTACATGATTACTCCAAGATAAATGATTGTCAATAATGACCCCTAAGAACTTAGTTGATACAGAAAATGGAATATTTTTTGTTATCTATTACTGTATGGAAACCAGAAGTATTGATACGATTTTGATGAGTATGAAATAGAATATTGACCGACTTATTTGCTAAGATGTAACTTATTAGATTTAAACCATGTAATTACTTTAGGCATTTCACTGTTTAGAGTATTCACCAATGATTTGATATCAGAGCTATCACAAAGTATATTGGAGCCATCAGCGTATAATATGAATTTAAACTTAGAGCTAACACTGGGTAAATCATTGATCTATAAAGTAAAAAAAGAAGAGGCCCAAGAATGAATCCTTGGGGTACACCACATGTAATATTACAGTAAGTTAAATTTAAGATAAAAACATATTAAGAACGGTCGGATAGGTAACTAGTGAACCAGGATAATGTGGGACCACGTATGCCATAATTATATAGTTGCTTTAATAAGATGTTGTGGTCAAGTGTGTCAAAAGCTTTCGACAGATCTAAAAATATGCCACAGGTAAGGGATTTATTTTCAAAAGAATGAATAACATGATCAACGAGTGATAAAATAGCATGAAAAGTATTTTTACCGGGCAGAAAATCAAACTGATACTTATATAAAATAGAGTCAGCATCAAGAAAGGAATAAATACGATTAAAAACAAGCTTTTCAAAAAGTTGAGAAAAACAGGGTAAAACAGAAATAGGGCGATAGTTACTAATTATATCACGTTGGCCACTTTTAAAGACGGGGACGACACATGCTATTCTTAATTTAGATGGAACAATACCCTTAATGAAAGGACAATTAATAACATAACTTAGAGGTTTCGAAATAAATTGGGCGACAGACTTAACGATCTTAGAGTGAATACCATCAAAACCTGGGCTGAATATGTTTAAATCGTAGATGTACTTAAAGACTTCATAATCATCGGTGGGTGACATGTAAAATGAAGAGCAATTTGGATTAGGTAAATAATCTAAAGGATCGCCGGTATTACCACTAATGCTATTTGCCAGCTTAGGCCCAGTATCAGTAAAATAAGTATCAAAGGAATCACAAATATCATCAATATCAGTAATGTCACACCCACTAGTTGATACTTTAGTAGGAATAACTTTCGTTGAGGAACCCTTATTAAGAGAATTAACGAAAGACCAAGTATCCCTAATGTTAGAACTACGAAACAGATTAAAGTAATAACTCCTTTTGGCAATTCTAATAACAGAATTAGACTTATTTCTGAACACAACATAATTACGTTTATTATCAGCAGTTGGGTTTTAGATATACTTTTTATATAACTTACACTTAGTTTAACAAGAATTTACAATAGCAGGAGTACACCAATCCTTACGGGGTAAGTTGGTCTTATTTTTAATTATTGGGAAACATTTGTCATAATAGTAAGAAAGGGTTTCTAGGAAAAAAATATAGGCAAATTCAGGATCATCAGAGTCTAAAACCGAGTTCCAATTTTCATGGGATATAAGGTCAATAAATTTACTAATATTTCTATCACAAAAATTACATGTACAGTGATCAGCTTTATCAATGGCAGCCTTCTTAATAGCAGAAGATGAACAAAAGATAGGGAAATGATCAGAATTATCATTTACTATTAGCCCACTTCTACTTACATTACTGGTGACATTACTGAATATATTATCTAAAAGGGTGAATGAGTGATTCTCGTTATTAAACCTGGTTGGTTTCGATATAAAAGGCTTAACACAATAGGATGACATACTAATTAAAAAGTTATTAGCATAATGAGAAGACTCTAATAAATTCACATTAAAATCACCCATAATATAACATTTCTTATTTTCTGATGAAATTTTATCTAAAATATTGTCGAGACAATCTATAAATTGTTCGTAATTACTATAATCAGGGTGCAGGGGAACGGTATACAACACCAATTATGATATTATTCTTAGAATTAGGAGAATCAATTTTAATAAACACATAATTCAAATACACAGTCCCTAAAAATAGTCAAATCAGTTCTCTCTGTATAATTACAAGAGGTAGTAATATAAACACCAACTCCGCCTCCACGTTTGGCAGTACGTGAATTAGAGATAAGAGCATGATTAGGGATATGATAAATGCCGAGGGGTGTATCATTCTTAAACCAAGTTTCAGTAATGCCTATGCAAGTAAAATCTTTACCTAACGACTTAAGTAGAATTAAAAGATCATCGAAATTCTTTACTAAGCTTTTACTATTGATATGTAAGGTTGAGAAAGAATCAAGATTAACAGAGCAGAACGAGTCGACATCATAATAGTTACACGGATTACTGTTAAAAAAAAGGGGCTTTTGTATCGGGGTCAATGGCATCTGGAGGGTACTCATGTGCATGATTGTGTTCAGCATGTTGAATAGGAATATCGGAACTAGCTACTTGAAAATTACGTTGGTTCAAATCGATTGCAGTAAGATTGTGCATAAACTATAATAGTTTAATAAAAAAGAAAAGAAAGCAATCACAATTAACGGGATAAAGTAAAAAAAAAAACGATTTTCAGATCCCAAGTTTAAAGGTACAATTTTATGTACGTGTTCAAGAGCAATATATGCTCTTATAAGCAAATATGAATAGTTATAATGATAACAAAAATTATAATCACACCTTCGGTGTCAGTTTCAGCCTCAGTCTGTCAGCCCTCTTGGGATAATGATAGTCAATCATGTGTCTGGATTATATCTTATTAAGATCATTCAGACCGGTTATTCTTCGCTTTGTTTCAGAGCCATTACTAGATTTGATAAGACCATAAATCCTTCCATCGATGGACCATGCGGTGGCTATTTCGGGGTGGTCTGCTGCCTTTTGTAAGAGGGCACGATTTCTTGCAGTTAGATCCCCTTAAAGAACAATACCCGTTTATTTTAATTTTCTTCTATCTTTGAGAAGGCGGGACCTAACAGAGTAGTTGTTGAATTTTACTATTATGGCACGATGTCCTTTCTTGTTAGGCTTACCGAATCGGTGACTTCTATCAATATCAGAGTCGTTGATCTTAACTCCCAGTTTGTCCCAGGCAAGGCCTTTGATGATTTCATCCGTGCTTTCTCCTGGTCTCTCGCTGATTCCAAAGGCTCTAATGAAATTACGCCTTGAATATTGCTCGAGAAGATTGAATTTATCTCGCAGTTGAGATACATCACCTTGAAGTTGATCATGCAGGTCATGAATCTGTCCCTCATGGATTTCGATAATATTTGACAGTTTTTCCAGTGACATTTTGACTGCTTCCTTTATTGTATTTTGGATCATAGATTTTAGTTTTTCACTCTCAAGGATGGTTGTTACTATTGCAGAAGCCATTTCATTTTGTTTCAAATTTGAATTTCTTCTGGTTTCTCTCCCTGAAGCCATGATGGGATTAGGTCAGGATATGATTGTGAGAGAAGAATAAGACTAAGAAGATTATCAGCTGGATGAAAAGAGCTGGATGTGCACTTGAGTATAGTTCCAATAGGGTAAAATCACTGAAGTATGACCAGATATTGATCAAGTCCACTTTTAGCTTGCTGTTTTCATTCAGTTACTGCTGAGATGGATAGGCTCTGTGATATGAGTATGGCGAGGACATTTAGGCTAGTTTGGAAACTGGTTTACATTTTTTCCATCCAAAGATCAGACGTTTTCATGTTATTAAGTTTCTCTTTTGTTTCTGCAAGCTTCCATAATCAAAATTAGACCACGTATTTCTCTCCTCACGAATACTTTTGCTGGTTATAGATCAATTTTTGAAGCAAACAATTAGAGAATTCTGACTGAGATGGTTTATGTTGAGATAGGCCTACAGATATTTCTTATTCCCTTATGATAAAGTAGCAGGATATTATGATTTAGATCGAGACATTCTCGAAGCTGTAAAGAATAGTTTCATTAATTGTAGAAAACAAACTAAGCAAATTATTCCTCTGGATTCTGGTCATTCTGCAGCAAATGTTGTGAAATATATGTACGCGTACGACCAACATGACAATTTGTGTACATATTATAAGTTGAATATATAGTTGAAACTGCCCATTAGATTGCAATCAAGATCTGGGTTTTTAAGGTCACGGTCATGCCCAATCAAGACAATTGCCATGTCAATGCCGTGATAAAAAAAAAAAAATGGGAAAAATTGTCATATATTTTAAGTAAACAACGCTAGTGTATAGGCATATAGGAATGTAGTGTAAGGTCACAATCATGTCCAATCATAAAAGTTGCCATGATAACTGTGTGAAAAAAATTGAAATTAGTCAATTTGGATGTCATATCCCCAGTCATATCTTAGTTGTAATACGCTACAATATAATTTGAAATCACAATATTATTATATATGTATAGGAATGTATAGATTTTAGATTAGCCGGTTGATTGCAATCAATATCTGGGTCCTTAAATACAGTCATACTTAATCGCAATGCCTAGAGGAATGTTTATTTACTTTAAATTGTCTTACAGTATTCTACAAGTCATTATCATATTTGTACATACTTTAATGTGTTACTTAGATACATGCATGTTTTTGGTTACATACTGACATGACTGAGAAGACGAAATGCTGATCTGTAACTTCACTGAAAACTGGGGTCCTAAGGGAAGCCTATTAAGGTGTTCATGGTGTTTTTCACGCCAACTTGACATCTTTGTAGTGCTAGTTTACTGTAGACCCGTTAAAATGCTTTACTGATGCGAAACCAGTAGACAGGTCATATTAGGGATATGAATATCTACAATGTGGAATTGTTTTGGTAAGTAGTATGCAGCATACAGACATTAAAAATTAGGCTTTCTGCCGTCTTTGTGGCTTTTTTCAACATCTTTTAATTAAGATTTTTTGTGGTGGACATTTTTTGGAAAAGCAGAAAAATTGTTCTTTTGTGGATTTGTGGCTGAGAACCCAACTTATTTTCAGTGTAGCTAGGCTTTGAAAATGAATACCACTGATCAATAAAAAGTGTAGTCATATGAAATGGTATTCCACATGCGGTCAATTCTCTTATAATTCATATAAGTCATCATCATCCTACTCATCATCAAACATATCTTCTTGCATGTTATAGTAGTCAGGTATCATCTTCTTCATGATCCTGCTCCAATACTAAATCGATCAGTTCCTTTGGTAGCAGTTCATCTTCTGTCCATTGGTATTCCAATCTGTCTCCCCGTAGAACCCATCCATGACCATCGTCGGGCTTTGGCATCTCAGGATATGCCAAATCAGCTTGCTTCCATATAAGGGCCTGATAATTGGCACGTACAACATGCATCCTTAAGGAGAATCTGCAGGGTGGAAGCAAACTTAGGTCGATGCCACTTTCACTGGACAGTAGCTGGTTCTTTGGTGTGTAACGTGTCATAAACATGGTATACCGCAGCTTGTTGATGTCATTGACACCTGACTTTGCCCCATATAAAAGACATATGAATGCTTCTAGATCATCAAACGCTCCTGGATTGAGAGTAGAGCTTGTACCCAAACCTGTGAAGACAGGAATATATTGCGTTTTTGTTTTTGCAGCACACGCAGAGGTCCCACCTTGCCTTTACGAACAAATGAACTAATAGTATCACAGCCAGTGAAAGCGTGGAGTGAAAGCAATGCATTGCAAAGATTGTTGCCAATGCCCCGGACTGCTGACCTGATGTCAATCAACCGTCGCTTGTCTGCAACACCAGTGTCCATAATTAGTGGTATCCTGATATTCTGTAAAAACTTCATCAGCAACAGGAATACATCTGTATCAGGTGACTGATCTATGATGGCACTTGAATCAGTACAATGTGTTGCAATATGACAGTAGTTAAGTATTATTCTGGTGTCAGCCTCCTCCTGAAAAATAAGAGCAAATGTAAATACATTTTAGTAAAGTAAAGTAAGGTAAGGCAAGGCAAGATAAGGTGAAGTAAAATACTTGAAGTACAGTATAGTAAAGTAAAGCTAAGTAAAGTAAAGTGAGGTAAGGTAAGGTAAGGTAAGATAAAGTAAAATAAGTGAAGTACAGTATAGTAAAGTAAAGCTAAATAAAGAAAAGTGAGGAAAGGTAAGGTAAGATAAGATTAAGTAAAGTAACGTAATCATTGTGCAGTTTAGATATCTTAAATAAGTTACACACCTGTTTGGATTGCAAATTTGGGATCTCTTCTACATCGGTTGTGTGTCCATTTTGGCTACTTAGGCACCAACAACTCTCTCCACCAGTCCACAGACAAACATCACCTGCCCCCTTTTAATTTCAGCTTCGGTGCGAACTAATCTTGCTTCCTTTCTTGTAGAGTTAGACAGATAAGTTGCGTTTTGTTGGTACTGTTTGCCAAAAACTGCTTTTAGTCATGTGGTACTCTAGTGAGAGGACCATGTATGATGAATTCTTGTGATTTGCCACGGCGATCTCTCTCTCTCTCTATTCTTGATACTCTGTTGCTGGTATGTATCTGTGACAAAGTCAACACGGGTAGCATTTGAGAGCTGTGCAAAGATACGTTGAGCCAACTCTCCAAAGGTTTCCGGGATTTTAGTGAGTTTAAGCATTAAACAACTTAAGCATTGCATTTCCATCAATAACATGGACGGCAGAATCTGGTCTGTTTGTCAATGTGTGACCTTCTTTCAGTTTGTGTAGCAGTTTTGCCTTGTCTGTTTTGACTGGTGCTCCATCAGCAGTGGTGAGGCTCCAAGGCACTGGGCCAAGTGGGTTTGCCATCACCTTCTCCATACATAGTTCATTTTTTATTGCAAGGAGTATGAGCTGTCTTAAAAGATTTATTTCTTTAACAAGTTCCTTAGTCTTCTTTGCAGTGCTGCTCACAGTGATTTTCACTGCCATTGATGCAAACGTCTTCAACCTCAGCTTTTAGATAGGCGTGTGAAAGCTGACTGTCTTCTTCACTAGTGTCGTTTGTACAAAATTCTTATATGCATTGATGCCCTTTGTGTCAACAGTGAGCAAGTCACTGGCTATTGCTTCTGAAACTGGTCTTCCGGATGATATACAATACAGCCTGTCTGCATCAGGCACCTTGAAATCATTGAGGAATTTTTGGAAGGCAGTCATCATGTTTCGCACGGCACAATCACCTTTTACAATCTCTGATGGGTTGACATCTTTATGATTGCTCACCTCATCATCCCCGATGCCAGCCAAGTCAAGTGTTGCATGAAACAGATGCAAGTAAAATAAGATCTTACAGAACACATTGTGGTTTTTTTTTTAATATTACATACATTTGAAAACAAACATCTAATTTCAGCGGCATATAAAGTTTACCACTATCCATATTAAGCAGAAATGTAGGATTTTATGTGGATGATTTTACTAGCTTTAAATGTAATTAGGTTTCCTAATATACTAACCATGACAAAAATAAACAAAACGTTCCAATGTGATAAACAGCAATAAAGGGATAGTGCGCTAATTAAGTATATGGGGTGAAATTACAAAATAGTCTGTCAAAAATTGCTTGCACTTCTTTCAACTTGCCAGATCTCTCCCCCTTCCCCTTTGCAAATATAAAAATTATGTCAAACTTTAATAATTATTTCACTGTTATGTACTGTTCAAGATGCAGAAAATGTTGCATATTTTCTTTTAGTTTTTGGGGGGCAAATTTATGAAAATGGTTCCTAAAAAATGCATATCAAAACTATTTCCCCGTCTTGCCACAAAACCCATGTCTATATACAAATTTAACAATTGCACCACCCCTTAAATAAGATACACTAGCTCATGCTTACCTCTAGATAGCCAGCTAGTGCATGCCAAGTAAAACTCCACCTATGGTACGCTGCCAAGTTGCGACTGAAGCCAATAATTCCTAGACCATGCCCACTGGCATGACGTTTGTAAGCCAACGAACCCCCCTACTTAGATGTAGAAAGCTTAGCATCTCCTATGCTTTTAGAGTCCTCACCAATACCCAGAACCCTGTTTACAACCTCATTAGGTACCCCAATTTTTCCACCCTCTTTGATAGGACTAAAACCCTATCTCCTCCCTTCAGCGTACGCATTAAATCAGACCTCTTCCATCTCGGCATCAACCCCACCACTCTCCGCACTTTCTTCTGGCCCACTTTTACTTCTTGGGCTACCCCATCCCTTCTGTTTACCTGGGCCTCTCCACTCATCACAAAACTCAAACCCACCCTAACCTCTTCATCAATCTCCACAACCAAATCAAAGACCAACTCTCAAAATGCACCTCCATCTATACTGATAGCTCCAAGGAAAGCAACAAGAGAGCTACTGCTGCCGTCATCCAAGACATCACCCTCAGTAGCAGACTTCCCGACTACTCATCAATTTTTTCAGCCGAGGCTAAGGCCATTCTCCTCGCCCTCAACTTTATTGAGTACTCTCTGCTCAGCCACTTTGCTATTTTTTCCGACTCAAAGGCTGTTCTTACTTCTTTACTCAATCTTAAATGGGATAACCTCACATGCCACCTCCTCCTCCGGAAACTCCTTTCTCCCAACCTCTGCAGGAAAAGTATTCTTTTCTTCTGGATACCCAGCCATGTTGGCATCCCTGGCAATGACAGGGCTGATGCAGTCACTAAGCTTGCCCTCAACCTCCTTCCTACCCATTTCCCCAAAACCCTCACTGACATCAAACCGCTTATCGCTTCCCTTGTTCGTGACCGCTGGCAAACCTCATGGAACTTCCAAATTGATAACAAACTTCATGTCATCCAGCCAACAATTTCAATCAAATCCACCATCAACAACCTCTCTCGTATCGACAACGTTCTTATTACCGGTCTTAGAGTTGGTCAACCCACCTCACTCACCCCCACCTCCTTATTGGCTCCCCAACCCTTCTGCAACAATTGCCATTGCACCCTCACAATCCATCACGTTCTCCTTGCTTGCCCCCTGTACAAGCTTCCCAGAGCTTCCCTCGCTCCCCACAACTCAATTGCTGAGTTCTTCGAGAAAAATCCTCCAAATAAAATTATCTCCTTCCTTCATCATGCATCCCACTACAACCATATTTAATTCTCCTCTTCCACCCCTCTATACTTTGCTTTTGTTTCAACCATGCACCTCCCCTCTCGATCACAGCTTTCTGGCCTTTTGTTCTTGGATTTCTCTTATTTTCCTCCTGTTTCTTTTCCTTCCTACCTCCAGAATGATCTGACCTCTCATTTTAGTATTTGTACATCTGGTATTTTCTGATATTTGCATTTACAGAGATAGTTGCTATGTGATGCAGCAGAGAAAATAAGGAATATGTTGTTTTTATTTCTTTTCCAAGAGCAAACATTTTGGCTCTCAGAATTGAACAATGTATTTGAACATAGAGGATGCATGGGTTGGGTGGATATAAGCAATACGATTTTGGTTATTATAAGTTTCTCTCATCCCTACCGTTCTCTCCCCAGTCACCTCCCATCCTCCACCAACCCCCATTACACCTACTCATCGTCAGCGATGTCGGAACAAGGGGAGTAGCCCCTTGCCCAAGAGTAGCTGGGTCGAATGTGGGCAGGAGGTGCCCTTTTTTAAAGTTATATAAAATTATTCTAGGTCACTCATCAAGCGTGAAAACAAATAAAAATCCACTCACAATGATCCTACATAGTATATGTAACATACATTTACTATTATGATTTGGCACAATGAACGCATGTCATTTATCAGGGGCCCGGCACCGAGGGCCGTGATGGAAGGAGGCATTACCCCCAATAATTTACAGAGCAGTAATTTTCAAAGTATATGCATTTTACCTACTCCCCCGATGGAAATTTGCCAACATTGGTCCTGGCTACCCAATCTCAAACACACAGGCAGACAGGCGGGATTTGAGTTCAGAAAGTGGGAAAAAGTGTGGTGTGGCTGGAATCACAAATCACGCCAAAATACAAAACATCAGCATAAAAAAACTATGTTTTTGAAAAAGTGGGGTGCCTCCTTGCCCCCCCCGAAATTCCGCCTATACTCTAACCATATGTGTAGGCACAGGAGGTGAGGGGGAAGAAGGGGGGGGGG
Organism: Chiridota heheva; assembly: GCA_020152595.1. Taxonomy (NCBI): domain Eukaryota; kingdom Metazoa; phylum Echinodermata; class Holothuroidea; order Apodida; family Chiridotidae; genus Chiridota; species Chiridota heheva. Next base: position 363,226 of record JAIGNY010002877.1, read on the forward strand.
GGCACGTGTTTCACTTTTTTGAAAACTGACAACAAAAGTGCCTATTTTGTAAATGAATAGGCCCCTCAATTACTGGAGAAGTACCCTCACTTTATTTACTGCCCCCTTGCCCCGAGCTCCTTTCGACACCCCAATCTATTGTCCAGTCCCTCCCCACCTTCTCCTTCCCACTATCCCATAGCTTCACACCGGATCCTCCCACCGTCTCCTCTCCACCACCCCACCGTTCCCCCCACCGTTCCCTCCTGCATCTTCCCAAAAAAAGAATATGATGAAAGTCGAATAGCTTTGAAATTCCAAGAAAAAAGTTTGCATTCTAGGAAGTGGCAGTATGCAAAAGTCAAAAGAGTCCACAATGGGTGCCATGGAAACAACGCCATCACCAATATATTTTGATGGTGGGTTGCCAATTTTCGTACCAAAAGCAGCCACTATTCGTAAAATGATTAAATTTCGACCAACCCGCAGATAAGTGTTGCCCATAAGCCTATGTTTTTGAGTACCCCTCTGTTAACAGCTTAAAGAATAAAAACAACGGCGACTGTAGTACATCAGTTGATAACTATGATGTTGTTAGGTAAAAACCAGTGCGTCTTATGTCTTGTTTATACATTTGAACTATGTATTGTTTGGTATTCTTTCTGTTAAATTTAAAACTCTATTATGCTGTTAGCTAAATCTTATATTTATCTTGTAAATTTTCTGCTGATAACATCGCCGTTGAAATGGTGCAAAATGTTATTTACATTACAGAAACCACATGATCCTAAGGTGCATTGATTCCCTTAATTCTTTAAAAAGCGAGTTCGATGATGACGGAGATGATGCTTGGCGGAGTGTGGAAATCCCAATTAAATTGACATCGTGAATTTGGACCATTACATCTTTGCCCCTTTTTTACGTCAGTTACTTTGATCTTCTGAGACACTAAATTATATCTTATAGGAAACTGATAATGAGATTATGTTGCATTAATGAACTGCTGTGTTATTTTGCAATATCGTGCATTGTCCTATAACAAATAGCAGATTATTGTGAGAGAATGTTAATCATACAAGAGGATAATAAATAGTAGTTTGAAAAACTTCAACTATGGGCAGCTAAATAATTTTCGAAACATATCATTTACACATAGATAACTGGCAATGAAATACAACTGAAATTTTAATCATATAAATATCATATGACGTCATTATTCTATACAAAATAATGACGGCATGTTTGCATGTTCTTATTACGGACAAAAATAGAAAAATAACAGATAAAAAGATGATAAGATCAAGATCTGTGACATTTAATCTAGTGTATTTAAAATTTCAGAGATTTCTTTCCATAAACAATATGCTCTTAAAGTTAGCCTACTTAAGTGTCTTAAATGACTATGATATATATATATATATATATATATATATATATATATATATATATATATATATATATATATATATATATATATATATATATATATATATATTTTTACATGTATGTATTATATATATATATATATATATATATATATATATATATATATATATATATATATATATATATATATATATATACATATATATATATATATATATATATATATATATATATATATATATATATATATATATATATATATATATATATATATATATATATATATATATATATATATATATATATATATATATATATATATATATATATATATATATTATATATATATATATATATATATATATATATATATATATATATATATATATATATATATATATATATATATACAGTTAATTGTAAATTGATGAAACTTCGCAAATATTCTTAAAAACAGCTGAGATAATTCGCAAGTTCTATTTTAAGGAATAGGCATAGCAGGGCGTAGTCCCCTGATTAATATTTCAAATTTAGAATATATTGTCATGTTCCAAATCGAGAAGATTGCATCAGCAGGTCAGCAGCCGTTAACGTGGAACTGCGCCACCCAGTTACTGCATCATAGTGTCATTGCGCAATCTTCGTCATCCTTTGGATAATTGCAAGGGCGCAAATCCGTCATAAATAATGGTGGGGACGCGTGTCGGGCGAGTGTCGATTTTGTCGTTATCGGATCCGTGACACTATCTAATCAAAACGCCACCATCGGTTGGCGCGTAGCGTAGGAGGAAAATTTGGCTAAATATACCTCCTGGATCGCCGGAAATAACATTTCCCAGAACTTGCAAGGTGCTTCTAAACCTTCTTGATTTTTAGATCTCATGACTTATAATTTTAGACTTGTAATAATTTGATGAAATACATACGTTTGCAGAAAAAAATATCAGGAGGACAAAAAACCAAGTAGACTTAGACCTAAACTGAGCGCGAAAGTATCAACATTCCACAGTATTTCATCAATAGCAAATGCGATTTCAACATTTGCGAATAAAATGAGAACTAATCATACTTTATGTTACATGGAGTACATGGATGTTGCATGCTCGTATACGTTCATCTTAAAAAGCCCACACGCCACACAGTATGATGAAAAGTGTGCTATAGTGCACCAATTTAAGATTCTTCTTTCCATTAATTTCAACAGGTAATAAGGTCCAGTTTGTCGATGAATTTCTCCACGATAACGCGTGGTTCGATTTTGTCCAGAATCTCACCATGGACATCGCATCGCACTGCAGATGGTTAAGCCTTGATTGCGTCATGGTACTACGTAACCACGTCTTCAGTCGCCTCATGGAACTGAATGATCTTCCAGCAGTAAAGGAGCTTGCTGGATTTACAAGAATGAGTCTGAGTTATCGTTCAACTTGCGGGAACATTTTTCGAACATCCCGGCTCATTGATTGAAATATTTTATGGAAGTCACTGATGTAGGTACCTGAAAAGTTCCTCTTAAAAAATAAAAGTTCGTGTTCTAGATCAGGAGCCAATTCAGTGTAACGTCCAGCAACAACTGCATTGTGCTCGCCCATAATTAGCATAGCTGTCAGTTTCCCATATTCCGTAAGATCGGTCGATGTGAAATATTTATCTAAATAAGCGATTGCACTGTCCTTAACTTTTAAATATTGAGGTCGATACAATTCTTCTACACTGTGAAAATTGTGTGTTGTAGGTCCACCATTAACTCGTATTGGAATTTTGCGTTTTCGCGGTAGCGACAACTCTTCTAGGTCAAGACTTGCAGCTACTTCCTCCGCATCTTCAAATATTTGGTGGAAAATAGCCTCTGATTGTAACGATTGGAGTTCGTTTTTTAATGATCTTTTTTACATTTTTGCTAGGAAATGTTACTAAAATCAAATTCTAGATACACCAATCTTTCAATTGGTGTGTAAATCATTTATTAAATGGGGTTTGTCACCTCACAATTGGAAATATAATCTTAATAAACGAACGAATAACAACACGTGATGGACTTTGATCACGTTACCCATGATGCAATTGGTGGCCACCGAACGCCGTTAGTCCGAATTAAATTGGAAAATTTATATTTGGAATTAGTTTTGCCGGATCAAATTGCGCCAAAGTTCAATACTGAAGTACCCGATATACAACGTTTTGAAAACCATTGGTCAAGAAAATCATGTCCCCACCACTAAAGAAGTTGGTGGGGACGCGTCCCGCTGTCCCTACCTGGATTTGTGCCCTTGATAACATTAAACGTGGCTCTTGTCTTTTTACGATCAGACGGATGTACGTTGTGGTCCAATTGGTGGCAAAACGGCCCGGCACTGATACAGACTTTGAATCCCTAAAGCAGAAACGATGCCACCGGTTTAAGGAGAAGGAGGAGGTGTAAAGGGGTGGAGGGGGCAGGGGGGCAGGGGGCAGGGGGCGGGGGAGGGGGGAGGCGGGGGAGTGGGCTGAGGTGGGGGGGGGGGCTGAGGGGTGGGCTGAGGTGGGGGTGGTAGTGACAGATCCTGCACTTTTCATATTTTTACAAGAAAATAATGATACAAAATTGGATTAAGTGCCCCTTGAAAGTAACTTTTCTATTTCAAATCATATGAAATATTTTCGGAATAAATGACAAAAGTGCGTTTTCTGAAAATTTCCCCCCAGGTAAAGGAGCAAGGACTGGTGGATTGTGGGCACCCTTTTTATATAAGCAATATGGCAAAAGCGCCCCTTTAAAAATGAAGTGCCCCATTGTTGTTTTGGGCTCACTAATTCTATCTACAGACTGGGCGGGACATCCTGATTGACTTGGGAAGTGCCCCATAAGAGGTCGTATCCCCCTCCTCCCCGAAGAAGTGATATGTTACTTTACCAAGTCACATCCCCGAAGCTTAATAATGAGCATGGAACATAACTTTACCTTAACTCGATCACTGAAACTCTACTCCTTCTAGAATATATATGTTTCTATATATATATATATATATATATATATATATATATATATATATATATATATATATATATATATATATATATATATATATATATATATATATATATATATATATATATATATATATATATATATATATATATATATATATATATATATATGTATATATATATATATATATATACATACATATATATATATATACATATATATATATATATATATATATATATATATATATATATATATATATATATATATATATATATATATATATATATATATATATATATACATATATATATATATATATATATATATATATATATATACATGTACATGTATATATATATATATATGTATATATATATATATATATATATATATATATATATATATATATATATATATATATATATATATATATATATATATATATATATATATATATATATATATATCAAAAATTCAAGATATTTTGGTCCAAAATTCGTTAAGATAGAACAAATTTATCCCAAAATGTACAAAAATTTGAAAATTTGTAGATCATATATCATGAAATCGGAGGATTTAGAGATATAGATTATGATTAGCCAATTGTATTGGTCATGAAGCGGAATGTATTTGAGAACTAAAATAATGTGAAAAGCAAATAAGGGGTTCTTAGATTATCGTTCAGGAGGCCATCATTTTCTTGCTGAAAATAAATGTTATATCAGTATATCAGTATAAATTAGACCAGATGACCCAAATTCACACCCAGTCTTCAGCGAGTCAGTAGCAGAACCCAAATTAAAGGCGCTCCATAAGTGCATTTTGGGATATTTTGCTTGATGTTTGTGTTACTTTTTCAATCTGTCAATAAACAGGATAAAAAGATAATTATAATCATGGAACTTAAATATATTTTGATATTTCAAATAATACTTGTTTTGATCTCTGTAAAGGAACACCTTGTCGTCATCCTTTGGATAGTTGGAATGCCGGTGAATTCTGATGAAAGGTCGCACGTAACAATTCTACAGGATGCAATAGAATCTAACAGACTGATTCCTTTATTATCATATATGAATCATATATGCCATCAGATATGGATTAAAACAACCGAATGAAGTAAGAACATACTTATTTTTGTTTTGAATAATATTGAAAGAATCGACTATTCGAAAAAAGCTTATAAACTGATAAAAGAAAGATTAAAAGTTAAGGAATACTGTGTATTTAGTCTTTCTTTGTTCGCAATGATGGGCGGATGGGTACATAATTTCCCGTGTTTTGGGTATTCTTGAAAATATGATTTGATGGTCGTTCTCTAATCTGCACTGACCAACCGACAACAAACTGATCCATACAGATAATGGTGTTGACCTTTCTCGTGCTATCCATTGTGAAACGTACTATAGTTCTCCAATTTCAACTTGCATACCGTTCAGAAATGTGAGTCTTGTACTTTCCATATTTACTACATTTATGGGCGGCGGCACCAGGAGGGCACATAGTGCAAAAGCTAAAAATTATATCTCTGTATGTAGAAAGTTCATGTGACATTCCATAGGCACGGTAGCATCATATCGATACAGTCATTGGTCATAGTATATCCCAAATTGTCTCGATACAGTCATTGGTCATAGTATATCCCAAATTGTCTCGATACAGTCATTGGTCATAGTATAGCCCAAAATGTCTCGATACAGTCATTGGTCATAGTATAGCCCAAAATGTCTCGATACAGTCATTGGTCATAGTATAGCCCAAAATGTCTCAATACAGTCATTGGTCATAGTATATCCCAAAATGTCTCAATACAGTCATTGGTCATAGTATAGCTCAAAATGTCCCTCATGCGCATCTCAAAAAGGAGCAAATGCCATATTACCATCAGTTTCGTTGTCTTCAAGATTGTATATATATCCGCTACAGTGGTGACGACAAAAAACGTCCGAAATACAACATGCGTGCATTGTAAACAAAAATTAGTCCAGCTGACGTGAACAAAACTAGTCCAGATGGTGTCTGAACTGACCAATTTTTATTAGTCATGGTTTGTTCCATGACTAAGTACCTCGACTAACGATAAGTAGTCTAGCTGACTAGATTTTTAATGGTCCTTAATAAAGAAATTTGAGGGAAAAAACAGTGTTAATTGATGATATTAAATGCAAACATCACAAATTCAGAATTGTGAACTAGTTCCAGAAGTAATTTGATGGAACTGAAATATTTATATGGACACATGCAACTGCAGAACAACAAAAGTAGCATTACAAAAAGAAAACGAAAAAGCTATTTTTGAACAACTTATGAAGTACCAAGCTTACTTAAAATCGTAACAAGGAAAAGGATAAAAGAAAAGACACAAATACATTGATTTAAGAACAAATATAAGTTATAGAATTTCTTGACAAAATACAGCAAAAGTTTGTTCGTTTGTGTTTAACGGCACCTTAACAGTCCTTGCATTAGTGGAATAACGGTACCTTAACAGTCCTTGCATTAGTGGAATAACGGCACCTTAACAGTTCTTGCATTAGTGAAATAACGGCACCTTAACAGTCCTTGCATTAGTGAAATAACGGCACCTTAACAGTCCTTGCATTAGTGGAATAACGGCACCTTAACAGTTCTTGCATTAGTGAAATAACGGCACCTTAAAGTCCCATTAGTGCGGCACCTTAACAATTAGTGAAATAACGGCACCATAACAGTCCTTGCATTAGTGAAATAACGGCACCTTAACAGTCCTTGCATTAGTTAACAGTCCTTGCATTAGTGAAATAACGGCACCTTAACAGTCCTTGCATTATTGAAATAACGGCACCTTTACAGTCCTTGCATTAGTGAAATAACGGCACCTTAACAGTCCTTGCATTAGTGAAATAACGGCACGTTAAGTCCTTGCGTTATTGAAATAACGGCACCTTTACAGTCCTTGCATTAGTGAAATAACGGCACCTTAACAGTCCTTGCATTAGTGAAATAACGGCACCTTTAAGTCCTTGCATTAGTGAAATAACGGCACCTTTAACAGTCCTTGCATTAGTGAAATAATGGCACCTTTACAGTCCTTGCATTAGTGGAATACAGTTTACAGAACATCTGTAGACTGTAGTCTATAGATTTATGTATGTCATACAAAAAGTTCTGATAAAACAAATATTTACATATGGCAAATACTACCAAATACTACTACATATGGCACGTACTGATAAAAACTTACAAATACTAAATGGCACGCACTGATAAAAATTTACAAATACTACTACATATGTACTGATACAAACTTACAAATACTACTACATATGGCACGTACTGATAAAAACTTACAAATACTACTACTTGTGGCATGTACTAATACAAACTTACAAATACTAATGCTTATGGCGATAATTAAGTTCTTTTTCAAAGTTTGAGAACTGATCTGCTCAGATTTCAATTATCTTTCAAACATGTCAATAGACTTTAAACATTGATATAACAGGCTTCAGCAAAAAATATTTAAAATGGTAAATACCATCATGGTTCCCATGGCCATGCAAATTGACAACCACATCATATGATCCGGCCAAAATATAAAAATGAAACTCACACCGAGTCCCACCTGGCATCCCATGTCCCACATGGCATACCATGTCCCACATGGCATCCCATGGCATCCCATGTACCACATGGCATCCCATGTCCCACATGGCATCCGTGCCCCACAGGGAGTCCCATGTCCCACATGGCATCCCATCACATGTCCCACAGGGCATCACATGTCCCACATGGCATCCCATCCCACATGGCATATATGTCTCACATGGAATCCCATGTCCGACATGGCATCCCATGTCCCACATGACACTCCATGCCCCCATGGCATCCCATGTTCCAACATGGCATCCCATACCCCACATGGCAACCCATGTCCCACATAGCATCCCATGTCCCACATGGCATCCCATATCCCACATGGCATTCCATTTCCCACATGGCATTCCATGTCCCACAAGGCATCCCATATCCCACATGGCATCCCATGTCCCACATGGCATCCCATGTCCCACATGGCATCCCATGTCCCACATGGCATCCTATGTCTCACATGGCATCCCATGTCCCACTTGGCATCCCATGTCCCACATGGCATCCCATGTTCCACATGACATCCCATGTCCCACATGGCATCCCATGTTCCACATGGCATCCCATGTCTCACATGGCATCCCATGTTCCACATGGTATTCCATGTCCCACATGGCATCCCATGTCTGACATGCATCCCATGTCCCACATGGCATCCCATATCCCACATGGCATCCCATGTCTGACATGGCACCCCATGTCCCACATAGCATCCCATGTCCCACATAGCATCCCATGATCCACATGGCATCCCATGTCCCACATGACATCCCAAGTCCCACATGGCATCCCATGTCCCACATGGCATCCCATGTCCCGCAGGGCATCCCATGCCCACATGGCATCCCATCTTATGTCCCACATGGCATCCCTTGTCGCACATGGCATCCCATGTCCCACATGGCATCCCATGTCCCACAGGTCATTCCATATCCCACAGGGCATCCCATGTCCCACATGGCATCCCACAGGACATCCCATCTCTTGTCCCATGTGGCATTCAATCATATGTCCCACATGGCATCCCATTCTATGACCCCCATAGCATCCCACCATATGTTTTACATCCCATGTTCCAAATGACATCTCACCTGATGTCCCACATCCCATGTCTCCATGGCCTCCTACCCTATGTCCCACATAGCTTTCTACCCTATGTCACACATGGCATCTCGATCTATGTCACTCTGTTTTACTCGTGGCATCCCACCATGTCCCACATGACAATCCACCGTGTACCATATGGCATCCAACCCATGTCCCACATGGCATCCCACCCTATGTCCCACTTGATGTCCCATAGGCTCCAGAAGAAGTCTCATCCTAGCTATCACGGTCCCTGATTGAGCGTACTATGTATGAAAGTGTCAGTTGATATAATGATTTATATACAAATGAGTTGTTGAATAAGAAAAAAGCCAGAGTCAAATAATTATGCCTGATGTAGCCCCTGGTGTATACCAATACATGGTATATATTATATAATATGTCCCGCATGGCCCCCATCCATGTCCCACATGGCATCCTTCTCTATGTCCACATGCAGTCACATCCTGTCACACTCCCTGACTGAGATACTAAATAAAAGTCTTGTCAGTTCATATACTGTGGCAAGTTTATGGAATGACCACAATATTAAAGGCGGAGTTTAATAATCATGACTGATATAACTGTTGGTGGCCAAATATTTTAAAGAATTTTAAATCTCCAGTGCTATAAAACAGACGCTCGAGGTTCTCTGAAGAATATTGGAAAAGTATATGCTTTTACAGTTCTCTTCTAAGGAAGTATCAAATGTTTTGTAGACTTTTTAAGTAAACTTATCTTCAATCCTGTCTTAAGTGTCTCTGAAAAACTTTAACATTTGGTAAGAAAATTCTAACCTTCCAGAAATCTATCTGAAGAAACTTTAACTTTTTTTCTGAGGAAGTCTGAAAAAACTTTAACATTTTCTGAGAAATTCTCAAAAAACTGTGGACGGCTGGCCGAACGGACGAAATCGCCATTACATACATAGGTTCGCATTCTGCTTTGCATGCGAACTAAATTAGGTAGGTAGGCAAATTAATGTTTTTGGCGAAATTTTTTTTTTTTGATATCTTTTATACCCTCAGCGCTATTCAGACAAAATTGATTTTTTCTATATTTTGTTGCCGGGGTAGGTAGAGTTACAGCTAACAAACAATATTTTAAGGATGGCTTGAGCTGTATGACATTTGAATTGTAACTAACATGCTGACACTGATTTTCAAAAGACTGCAAAGCAAGGTAACATGCGGTGTAAATAGTGTTAGTACAATTGATCAAAATATCCGCTGTACTGCGGATTTCAGAAAGTTTACATCCTGCTTGTGAAAGACCACAACCATGCTATGAGCCCTGTTTGACTTTCTGCTTTGCTGATTCAAGGACCGGATATATTGTTAATCAGCTTTGTCATACAGGTGCAGTGTATTTGCTTGCAACATTAGTTCAGGATAGTGGAGCAGAAAGCTTACTGAACAACAATAGTTGGCTGTTTATTGGCATTTAGAGTTAAATGATTTGTCTGGAGTGGGCATGCATGACTAACTTTATTTGTCATTGGTGCAGTTAAATTTTAGAAATATTTTCAGCAGTCAAACGGCCTTTACACCTCATATGATATTCAAATGAATCCCTATCAATATAATAGTACAATAATAAGGCAAGTGCAGAAGTAATGTTCATACAAATCTGTATTGTATCAAATGATGAACTTTGTTATTTCCTTTTGTAAAGCCTTTTTTAACGTTTGTCATAATTCTTTGGGGTGGTGTAGTAAATTCTAACTATTTGTTGAGTCTTTACCATACCCCAAATCATAAGAGGATGTTAGAGTTTCTCATTATTTTCTATGAATGAGATGTAGGAAAGAAATTGAACGATAAAGAAACATACAGATTTTTAGCTGTCCGCCCAGTCATACAAATTAAATTGAGCATAAATTTAATCGATCAAACTTTGATCAGCAATTTTGGCAGCCTCAATCAAAATTTAGAAGTGCTTTATTCAAAATTCAAAACTAATCCACTCAATTTAGTACTCTTTTTACCAATAATGATGCATGTCAGTAGTGTACCGTGAGGGATATGTGAATTCCTGACTGTTTTGTAGAGACTAATTTGCTGTTTTCTGGGCTTTGCTGCGCCACGCCCACAAAACAGCAAATTAGTCTCGCTATTTACAAAAACAGTCACAAATTCACATATCCCTCACGGCAACTGTATTTTTTCTTCATTTATTCAATCAAAAAACATACATGTTACATATTATTTTTTCATGACATATGTTTTGTTGTTTAATACAACCCTATTACAATGGTTCTGATAACAAAGTTACAAGTTGGTACATGCAGATAAAAAAAGTTACAAAACAAGGAAGAACATTCAGAATTTTTTTTTACACATCCGCAGTTTCATCAGTGAGTCATGTAATAGTATCACAATATAAAATAGTAGCCCTCATAGCAAACGTTGTTATATAGACATAATATTATTTGAACTATTGTTTCTATTTCATTTTTCAGAAATTACTACTACAAAATAATACAGGCTTACGCCGTAGTCTCAATAATTAACTGCACCATACCATACGGAGCCGTGGTCTCTGTAAACCCGGTCCTACAGTTATTCTTAACGACCCCTCCACTGAAGTACGGGGTATGTATAATGGTTCGGATGCTCTCTCCGAAAAAACGATAACACTATTACAACCCTCACTCAATCACCAACCCCCGTTCTGTGCGCAATCTAATAGCACAACAGAACACGGATGACCCTTTAGCCCTGGTGGAAGATACGCATCCCGTCCAGAGATCTAGCATCGAGAAGGTTGTACTTGATGCCCATCTCTTTCCACAATGCTGACTTGGCTTTCAGATAATAACACAGCATGCAATCATTACAAGTGTAATAGCTTTGCCATTAACCTTGGTAGTACTGCATGGTATCGTTTTGCCTAAAATTGTAGAAGCGTTCGGTGTTTTTTGCCCGCTTCTTGCGAACATGCTTGAGCTGAACCCCCCCCTCCCTTTATAAAATAGTGTCTTACACGTTTTAGGGACTTCCTGCGCGTGAAATCGTAATCATTCTCACTAACCCGTTTGACCATTGGGCCTACCTCGCTAAGCCTTTCCAAGAAACTCTTAATTTTGAATTCGGTGTGAATCTGGATGTCCGAGTAAGTAAAGAGAAGCGTCATGTCCGCGTTTCGCACACGCGTGACCCTACACTTCTGCCATTCCTATCTAAACTGCGAACTCTGCCCCCCAAAATACTGAGGCTCACGTAACCTCATTGTAGTCAGAGTGGTCTCCCGCAAATCATCTAAAGCGAACAATGCTCCAACTTTCAAATAATGAGATTGTAACATGGAAATCAGACCCAAAGCATATCGCAAATTTACCGAGATGTTCGGGGACATCACGCACCAGTTTTGACTTGAAAAGTCGTCGTACCAATCTTGGTACTTGTCACGAAAGCTCCTCATTATGGGAGTCATAGACCCCCAAGGAACTCATCGTCCTCAATCAGACCTTCAACTCTCTGTTCATGCCTTTCAAAAAAGCAGCTTTTGATTCTTCCTTTTGCTCTGTCCATCCGTTTAATTGATATTTAGACGCCTCCCCCTCCACGGGACATCCCTGCCTCAAAATATGTCCTACAATTATTGAACAATAGGTGTTTGTTCACTGCACGGCTTCAAGGTACCGGCACATGGCAATAAGCTTGTTCACCGTGTCAACACCAAAGTCCGCAATATGTGTCACAGCGGCTGTGTCAAGCATTAGTTTACACGAACCGCCGGGTATACACATGTCTGGCATTCTATCCAAAACATAATGACAAGTTTTATTGTAATACGCTGATCTGAGATGGTTCCTGTCCATCCTTTTAGAAAATACCCACCCCCTCCAACCTATCAGCCTGAGAATGCAGTACATACTTGTACATGTTTGTAGCCCACAGTCTTAAATACTTAGAATGCATTGCAAAAATATGATACGGTAATACCAGTGGGTATTTCCTAGCTCCCGGTCTACTTCTTCCTGGGCTTTGGCTTCATTGAACGTAAAGCCCATCAAAGGTATACACAAATGCAGCATACACACCTTTCGACAATTTCACACCCCTCCCACAATCAGATATCTTCAAAGATTTAGAATTTGTACCCGTTTGCCCCCCAAGAGCTGCCTCAACATACTTTGTAGGTATCTTGTTGAAATCTGACAACAAGGTAATCATAATCACGTCCCTTACACGTCTTACAAAACACAAATACCATAGCGAATATGCAGCAAATGTTTGATCATTGTAAGAGAACAAAAACTTTTTATTTTTCTTACATTTAACACTATGCTCTACTATCTTCACAGGTTCCGGTTTGGGTTCCTCCTTCACCTCCGGTTCTGGCTCAGCAGATTCTTTGTCGGCAAACTCCGCTTCATCTGTTTCTTACGACGCATCGTGTTCCGAAAGTTTTCCCTCTTCTTTGCCTCCGACTCAGACCCAGAAATGTTTAGTTTCTTCTGCTTCTTAGCTTTGCTGGTCTTCTTCACAACTGGAGTTTGAGGTTCATCGTCGCTGTCAGTGTCACTGTCGGCCACTGCCTCGGTGCTGAGTGTTCTCTTCAAGGTTTGAATTTTTTTGGGTGCCACAGGCGTCTTTGCAGATAGCTTCCTCGACGGTGTAGTCAGCATCTTAAGGTTGAGACTTGGTCTTATTTTTAACTGCTTGTTTGCCACCTCTTCTCCAGATGCAAAATTAACGTTTTTGGTTTTCTTAACAGATGCCATAATACTTGCATTTTATTGATGATATTGAAAGATTTTGTTGATGATATCGAAAGATTTTAGAGCTGATTCTGAATGATTTTACAAAAAGATTTTGTATAACTTTGATTAATTGATTCTGAATGATTTTACAATTTTTACAACCCCTTATATAGAAAATTATTAACGGTAGTACGTCAAAACTGTACCACTGCACATCAAACGCAACGTGTAAATTTGCTAACATGCCAGATGTATACGCACAACGCAAGTATACAAACAAACCCTGCCTACTGTCTGACTGTACATACATTGCAGATACTAGTTTATCGTTCCCATCTAAATTATGCTTATCAAATGTTAAGATTATTTCACCAAACTTAAACCTCTTACTCTTAATTTTTTAGAATTATATACAGTATAACCCGCACAGCAACGAAAAATCAGGCTGTACCTGGATATTTGATCTGGTAACATGTACAAATTTATTTACGAATCTTCGATAAGCTCTGGTCCTTTCTCCCCAAACAAATCAAAGAATTCAACAAAGTGCAGCCCAGTAATATAATAACATACCCAATGCTGCCTGCTTTTCCTCCTAATTTCTGTATTTGAGATAATAATACTTCCAGGCATGTACATGTGGTAGAAGAGTTCGTCAGCCCCATGAACGCTATCATGTACTAAACAAGCTAAATGTCTTAAATTACTATCTTGCTTTATCAAGTCCTGCAATTGGAATGTATTGAGCAGAGCCATGTTGACCTTCTTATTCAACTATTTGGATCTTCTGTCTGTCGTTTCAAATCAGTAAGATCGTATCAAACTTTGCCACGATCAAAATCTTATAAGGTTTATCTCGGGCTGCGCTGTACTTTAAGGAAAACTGCAAACAGCCCTTTTTGTCTTCGTTGTTGTGTCCTTGCCAATAATTTGCATCTGGTGTTAAATCAAAAGCGAATATTGTATTTTCGCCGCCCATGTTTTTGTGCCCTATATTTTCTGATGATGCCTAGCACGGTCCTCAAACAAGCCCTGGTTTCAGTTTTACCCATCCCTTCCGGACTGAGTATCCATTTCTCCCTGAGATGATATGTGCTACCCACAGAGACTTGTAAGCTTTCCAATTTTGTGTCAGAGAAGAAGAACGGATTCAGCTGATATCCCCCCGTATACGATTCATCCTTGACATGTACAACAAATATGCTCTTTGGAGTGCGATCAAATAAGGTCTGATTTAAGGATACGGTTATGGGATCCTTTGGTAGGGAAATCATTTGAACTTTGATTTGTTGATATGAAAACATTAGCGGTTTTTAATCCATTGCTGATCGATTACCTGTAGAACTGGAGGAGCTACAGTCCCCTTTCGTACACGTAAACTCCGTTTAGCTAAATAAAGCGTTTCTAGACTATTATCATCATCAAAAACTGACAGAAAATTTGTATTTCTTTTAAAATGTAAATCAATCTTTTCTCCGTCTGGGATAAGACAGTGAGATTTAAAGATATCCGCAGCAGGTCTTCCAGCATATTCGGTGTACTTGTTTTTTATTCGCTTTACTTCATTTGCCATCAACGAGCACTGAAACTTCTCTGCGGTGGCAGCGGTCTTGTTACCTTTCCATTCCCAATCTTTAAGCACCCCCTCTGTAAAACCCGATTCTACTGCTGCCGGTAGGTAATCAGCCGGCTCGGTATCGGTTAACGCCGTTTGATACCAGCCTTGCATCTGACCTGTGGTCGTTTTCCATTATACGACAATAGTGTTTCCAAGTAAGCTTTGTATGGATGCATTTGCATTAAATTGCTAATTTTAAGTCCATTGAAGGCCACGTCGACTGAGGACCATACGCTATGCAGAATGTTGTTTTTATACATTGCTTTATCCGTGTCGACAAAACTTTCGTCACTATCAAGCAGCCCTATAGTGATGAATAGGATTGTATTGTACAGGTCGATGAAGACCCACTTTGGTTGCGCCGGTATAACAAAATGTAAATCCCCATATCCAGATATTCCTCCTGATGTAAAATCATTTCATCTTCCGTATGGGTAACAAGATGTTTGACCTGGTAATTCGGATGCAAACAAACCCAAACTGTTGATGTCACTGACTGGTACACTTTCAGCGGTATCTATCTTACGTTTCTTTAAAAAAGGAGCTAAGGGGGTGTCAAAATCCAACTCCATGGTGCAGTTTTTTTTTTTTGTTCAAATGAATTCTTGCTAGGGTAAGTGAATGTTTTATAGGTTAGTGGGTTTGTACAAAACCCGTCTTGCCGCATCAAGCAGGATGTGTTCGTCATGTTCCACATAAGTAAGCAAGGTAATAGCATCGCTCAAATTTTCTGCAAATGTCATTTTGATTGTCAAAGATCCTTCTCGTTATAATTAACACTGCGGCCTGCAGATCTATCCAAAGTAAAACAAACCCAAACACTATATGTCCATGGACCCAGGTTGAAGATGAAAGATTGATTGTATCATTGCTGTTTGTCAAACTGATAGTACCAGTAAGATACGGTAAGCCTCTAAGTACTGGACACCGGTGTCCTCCTTTATCACCAATTTTACTTCCTGGTGAGGGTAAAGCTGATCTCCAGCTTGAGCTGGATATTGCTAATCTTGAAATGTTCCAGGAACAACGGGTTTTCGTTCTTCACCCTGCAAAAGCTGTATTAGCGACCAGCATAACCAAAAGTCTGTTTGGTAGAATCCCCTTTATTCCCCTGGTGATGTACTGTCCTCATTCTTGAAGCGATGGTATGATCGTACACCTTGGACTGTTTGATTGGTATTTTTACCCTGTGGAGAGCCATTGTCCATTGTCATTCAATCTGTAACTTTTTAGAGCTGTGACTTGAACCCTGTTGTACAATAACGTCGCCTTGGTAATCGCTTTTCCAAAATCTTTTGTCCACGTGATATTTCGATGCTCAGCCATCAGGTAACAAAATTAGCACTCTTTATCCAAGACTTAAATTTAGACCCGTATCCTAACCACTTGACAAAAAATTCATATCTTTACGTGCACCTGTACCGCCTGTACGTAAAACTTTTCAAGTTTAAAGACTTCGGGGACATCTACTTTTTGAAGCTCTTCAGGGTAAAAAGAACCAGTGACAGTCTCCCCTATCTGATCTTTCAGTTTATACATGATTCGTTCATAAGGTATTACAGCTGTTACCTGAAAAAGTTCAACCGTCCAATTTTGGTAATACCCTCTGCCAAATATGCCTCGATCTTTACTAATCCTAAGTCTATCGCCAACTTTAATTACATCCTTAGGTCTTGTTGTTTCAATTTCACCGTATAAAGTTTTCCATACTTCTTTTTGATTTTCTTCTCTTACTTCTGCCGGTGCCATTTTGATTGACGTTTGATATCGTTTATTATATCCTTCTTCAACTTGTGAAAGTATATTCATCCATACGGGTTTCCCAATGAAAGTGAAATATTTCGATGAAGTTTTTTTAACTATTTTATTAAAACTTTCAACTATGCTAGCCTTCACATCGCTATCGGTTAAAAACGATTTGATTTTTAACTATCCAAAAGCTTCTTTACTTCGTTGTTATAAAATGTTGTGCATTTATCAAATTGAAATTTTAAGGGTATGTTGTCTGCTCTCTTTAAAATAGAACCGAGAGCTTGTGCTACCAATACCCCTGTTTTGCGTTTAACAGGTTCCAACCATTCTTTTTTTGAAAACACATCAATGACAGATAAAATGAAATGACAACCTTTAATGTCAGTAGAAACTAGAATTCATAAGGTCGGCCTGCCATTGCCCCTCCACGAAAACCCGTACATGCAATCTAGGATAGTTCTTCAATTTCGATTGATGCAGACTGTAAACCTCCTGTTGTTTCAACGACTCTTTCACTTGTTTTACTGGCACTCCCTTCCGATGTTTATTGCTACCCCTTGTCCTACGAAGCCAAGTGGCTCCGATAGCTTGTACCAGTCCTTTAATATATCTTCGTTTGTTGCCATCACTATTATCCCTAGCTATTATATGTCCTCCGAAACAGGCAAAAGAACAATTTATTTTACGTAAAAAATCAGATACACTGAATGTAGATATGGACGCCATTTATAGGTTGAACCAGTTTTTAATTAAACCTGTTACACCTCTCTTCTTCGTCTTCATCAGGTATCAATGCAGCAAGATCATCCACGGAAATGTCCTTATCATATCAGTTCCCCTTTTGTATACCCCATTTAGGAGGCTCTACCATTCGCTTATTTAGTACTATTTCCTTCAAAGTCTGTTCGGAATTAGACTAATCGGTACGTCAGTATCTGCCAGAGAGTCAACAAAATGGGCCATACCCTGGGCTGATAGTTTTCTTATGAGAGAGGCCTTTGTATTAAAATATCACTTAGGTTTGACCCCCTAATAGTATGACCGTCACTAGTTACTAAGTTACCCTGATCGTTAAACTGACCCACCATATCCTTACAAATGGCATTTAAAAATGCTCGTGCTTTCATTTTATCTTTTTTCCGTGAACGAAGAAGAAAAAACTTTGGGTACTTCCACCTCGGTCTTTTTTGTAAGGAAAATGAATATTTAAGGGCTTGACAGGGGGCTGTATGGCGTTTCTCGACGGACAGTGTCGGGGTCGTAGCGCTTATGTTCCTGCAATAATTCTGCAAGAAGTTTCATTTTTTCGTCAGGGGAGAGTGAACGCCAAGAACAGCACGCATTTCAGTGTCAATATCAAAAACATATATTTTTTTCCATCGTAAGGGTGATATAGTTCGCCGTTAATGACTCATACTGAGCTAGTGGTATAATTACGGATTTCTTCATGATCATCGTCTTTTCTGAGGGGTTTTCCAAGATGGTTTTAAATAACCAAATAGCTTGTCTAAACCACCAGTGATACCGCTTGTGTCCGAATTTGGTGTCTTGTGAAACAGAGAAGCCGGTACGCCAATAATGGAGGCAGCAGTCTGAAGCACGGGTTTTATAACCTTCTGATAGAAATTACTTTCTCCTCGTTGCCCGCGTTTCTTACACACGTGAGCCTAAAACGCTTGTTTCTTTACGTCAATGGGGATTTTTGTGCTACTTAACACTTTCATAATTGCTAAATAAGGACGAATCTGTTTTTTGCTTTTTTTGGTAACATTGCATTAACCATTGATATATTTAAAGCAATTTCACCTAAACAATTAAACAAATCTGGTGGTTATACAATCTGTAATTTCTGTCGATCTTTCAAGTTTAACGTATCTGAACATAATAAACACAATTCTTTATGAAATTTTATAACATTGCTCATATTTTCTTTAAATGCCTTTACAAAATGATATATGTATAATGAGGACCTTCACCAAACACATTAGTACGTAATCTAAAATTGAATGATGTTCCCGGTTTGAAGCTTAAAAAGAAATAAGCGTGTGAGTCTTTGGTAGCGTCCTTATAAATATCCAAAAATCGTTTCCTTTCTAACCCTCCGGATACATCTGTTTCGCTAAAGGTGGAAACGACACTCATGTCTGCTGGATTCCTAAAAAAGCTCATATAATCGGAATTTAATTTGATTTCCCTCCCCCCTTAAAATACGCATTTTGGACTATTAAAATTACAGAAACATTAGCACGATGGCTGCCTCTGGTAGATAATATTGTGACAACCTCACCATCTTCACCAGCCATTTCTGACATAAGGTCATCAATAACTATAACATTATGTATAGACTTATCGATTTTGGTTAAGAAATCGGAGGGGGTAAACCCTCATTAAATTCAAAATGAGGAGCGTCGGAACAGTAAATGTTTTAGGGGCAGGATTGAAATGTCCTTCGGTTAATGCTCTCATAACATGCACGGTCTTGCCGCTACCAGAGGATCCGGCTACAAACCATGTACAGGGTGCTTGTAACCTAGGATCGAATAATTCTCAACCAGCCATATTACAAATGAAAAGATTTACGTGTACTCTTTTTGAAATTGAACTTCTTCACTTTCTTATTATGGTCACTTCCAGAGGCGAACGGTAATGCTGTAGTAGATTTAGCAACTTTCGGAGGTGATAAGGCAGTAAGGGTACGTGCGATCTGTTGGGAGGCTGAACATCAAATGTGGATATATTTGATTTTTTTAACTGAGGCTTTGCGCTGTTAGACTTCTTGAATTGACTTATAATTTTGCATAGGCTTCTTGAATTGCTGCTCTGGTGCTTGAGGTGTCGTTTTGATAAATGGGACAAAACAACGTTTTGGCATATCCATAGGGCTGACCACACTAAAAAGTTTTTCCCAACGGGTAACAAAAGAGGTTTTCTGCACAAATTGGTTTGTTTTTTACGACTGTTTTCGGTTTTATAAAAGTGGGTTTTTCGAGAACAACATGCATTGGTTCTACCACCGCTGGTTTAAACCGCTTGAATGGTGATGCAGACATCAACCGGTACGGAGTTTGAACCGCTCGGATGGTTGACGCCTTCTCAACCGTCACGGGTTTCAAACTCTTGGTCGGTGAGGAAGGGTTCTTCTTGAAGAATTTGCTCGTCCTCTTCATGATATTACCATGTTTAGACTTTATCAATATGATAGGATTTTGGTGAAACAGCTTTTGGGGGAGGTCGCTTAGGTTCCACGGCTTGTGATGGGAGCGTTTTTGAAGGAAGCGGTTTTGACATTTTCGGTGCAGCGTGAATTATAGCTTCAACTACACGTGTGTGCCTGGTCGGTCGTTGCCTCTTAAATCCTCAGAGTAAACTAGAATAATCTGAGTTTATCATTCTCTTTGGTATACAGGTCTATAATCTTTCAACAACAGCTTTGAAATAACCTCCATTGGTCCTTTCCGACCTATCTTGTAATTATACCTTACAGCTACCGTATAATCCTCACAGCATTACCGGCCATCATGGAATCGATCTGTTTCTTTATCACACTAAAATTTACAACATGACCAATACCATAATTTAACGTAATACCTCGTACTTTACACACTTCGTCCAACATGCAGGAGCCATCAGAAACCTTATATGCATCATTTTTCGGCCCGCCACTCACAAACTCAGAGATGTACGCATCCTCACCATAACATTCCACTTCGTTAGTAAGGTCACCTAGAAAATCATATACACATTGTTCTGCCTTTCCCCCATCACCCAATCTTGTTTTTTCCGCATAAGTCAACATGGTGGTAGCATCATCCAAAAAGCTACATTCGATACGGTTTTTGACGTATCAGTTAAATGCAAAAAGAACTCGTTACATGTGGTAATAAAGCTAGTCTGAGGAAGGTTAGCTCTTTGGCCAAACTTGCCCCAGGACGATTTTAACATCAACTTTGAAGAGCACGTTTACCTGGATTTTTTGTTGTTGATATTAGCCATGTACAGAGCAATTTCTTCTGAAAGAAAATAGTTATCAATAAAATCCTCCAGATCCGCATCAGTCTTGCACCAAGCCGGAAAGTCGCTGCTTTCCGCTTTCAGCATAGCGTTGATGTATTTACTAAACAGCCCATGAAAACTGTCTGTTTCTTGGCATTTGGTTTCAAAGTGCCATGCTTCCGAAATTTAAAGAATTGTATAACCGTGCTCCAGCTGTCCAGGGCCTTCTCAAGCTCTAAGTGAAAATATCTTTAACTTCATCAACGGTTATATCTTTAATAATTTGAGGGTGCCCTACAGGATATGTACCTTTCTTGTTAATGTACGGGTAAAGAGAGCAAAAACCTACATAGCGTATCTTTTGGTCTCTTTACACTTGTGGTATAAACGAGAGGCATTGGTGCTACCAACAAAAAAAGCATCTCTCGGTTGAGAGGTTTGTACACAGGTTTGCCGGCAAGAAACAATCTCACACTCTCATCATTCACACACCTTCGATTTCCACTTTGTTTCAACGTTATACCCGCCTCTTTCTATCTCCTCGATTCTCTCAGGCTGTCATGTCAAAAGCCTCACCCATTGTTTGAGCTCTGTGAGGTATAAGAGTTTTTCTATCTAGAAAACACTTCAAACGTCCATGATACACACAGCCGTGGAATTCAAACACCTTTTTACCCAACCTGCCGTCTACAAACCATTCGTCTACCTTAGCCTTCCCCTCATCAGATTCTGCCGTCGGAATCGTTTCATGCAATTGGAATAATCTATACCTTAGCCATTCCAGAGCTTTCAGCGATTGAACTTGCCTCCCAGCCCTACCATCCAGGGGGACAATAGCAAGTGTTAGGAACTTCGAAACACCCATGCACCAGATGCATCAGATGAAAGGGTCAAAACCAAACTGTTCGTTAATAAAAGTTTCGAATTTTATGCATCCTTCTTTCAAAATACATACATCTGACAAACAATAATTATCCTTCTTATACAAAACCTTATGGATTTTAAACGTTTATTTACAAACATCTGGTCCGGGTCGTACATTTCATATCAGTTGTTCTGCTCCTTAAAGTTTTAAACAGTCAGACCCGACCTGATAAATAGCCAGGTCGGGTCAGATTTTTCCTTTTTATTTTCTTTATTCTGAAAACCTTAGTTGTTGTGGAAGTTGATGATGAATATCATATTAGCAATGGATGAAGTCCTTAATGTGTGGCTATTTCAATTATGATAAAGTGGTCTCACTATTTGCTACAGTAAGTTTGTGGTTATGATTTGCTGGAACAAATTTTTAAGGAGAAGGACAAGTCATTTTGAATAGGAGGCTAAGGTTTGTCATAATCGTTGTTAGTGCCTTCTTTCAAAAGATAGGGGAAGAAACCTTTCTCCTTCTCTGGTAGATCAAATGTGCTAGGGAATTTTGCAAGCGCCATAGGTATAAAATTTAACGAGTCAATGAATCGAAACTGGGGGGTATTATCATTTTTATATACGTGATTCTTAGATGTCAAATTTAATATCTTGTTACCATTCATAATAACGGTGAATCTAGTACCGCGGCGGCTAAACTCCTTTATTATAAAACTATTGCCGTAACCCTTAAAATTGTGGGCAATATAAGTGATACCGCTATTCTCGGGCAGCAATACAAAATCGATAAACTCATTAATAGTCCTAGGACCAGAACAAGTGAAAATCTTGAATGGGTACAAGACGGGCAATGGATATCTAGGTTTTCGATTGAGGCACAACATTTGCAAGTCAAGATTCCCATGCAAAATTAGGTTTTGTTTTTTTGATACCGCAAACATTGGGGCCAAAATATAATCTTTTAAAGTCAAAATACATGTATTTCATGTCTTTCTCATTCTTCTTTGTCTTGATACCTGATACAAAACATTTATGGTCAATTTTAGCTCTTTGACGACAATTTCTGCAATACGCGCTTTTTGTGTTAAAGAAATGTTTATTTTCACCAAGAGTTTTATTGCATAAGGGGCAGCCTTTCAAACCATCGCAAACAGGTTTTGGCTTGCTCCTAGGGTTACTGGTAAGTAATATGGCCTTGCGAGCTGAAAAACAAGCATTGCTCGGAAACATATAATGACAATCTTTACATAAAACCCATTCGCCGCTTCTGTGACAGTTGGACGACCCTTGTCGACAATATATGCAGCAGGCACCACACTTATGGTTTTTAAGATCTCTGCACGATTTGCAGCACTTAAAACAGAAAACGCGGGCATTTAAAAAAGTTGAGACGGTGTTAATAACGTCAAAGTGCTTCTTGGAATAGAAAATACAGAGCTTTCTTTCTTTATCTATGGGGCCTTTTTACATAATTAAATCGTGTTTACTGTCTTGAAAGACAAAAATCTAAAAATCTTTTAACACTTTCTGAAACAAATCTAAGGACTCAACTGTTCCACATTCGGACGTATCGACCCCGGCTTGTGCACAAAGAAGCTCTGCTTGAATTTCTTGATTTTGTTCGTTGAATTTTTGAGCAGTTTCGTCGTTACTTATACACACTGCTAGTCTAATGTTATTTTGCAAGGTAGCGCCAGTGCGGTATAGTACGTTAAGATACGTTAAGACACCTTGAGTGTGACCCGAATGCAGGCACATTTGATAGTTTCGCGTAGTTTGATTAGCATTGCTGCGCCATTTTTTCGTATTATGCTTTGATTTGGGTAAATTTGACCAAGTTTTATCCTGATTAAGGAATAACGTTAGGAATTTGGTTCAAATTTCGAATCATAGTTTTATATTGATATTCGGCCCAGTTAGCAGTTAGGTTCAAAATGAATTATTACGATGATCCAATGTAAAACAAAATCTAAAGCTATTCATGAAATAGGCCTAGGCTTCTCGTTTTAACCTATCTTTAGTCATAATTTAGGCATGTCTGAGATAAAACAAATGCAGAAAATATGCAAATCAAATTGGTCATAGGCTAACATCTTCATTGAATATGCAAATCATTGCCTTGTTGTTATGTATGTTGCTAGGTCAAAAAAAAACAGTGGTATAGATTTGGAGAAAACCTTGTATAATATTTTGTCTTCAATTGAAATCTGTAAAAATGTTTTTTTCAATAATTTATGAAAGAGTTTTCCTACAGAATAAAAGTCGAAAAATGCAATCAAGTTTTTGTTAATGAAGAAATGATTGTTTGTCTACTGATTTATTGCTATAGGATGGAAAGGAGGGGGGGGAAAAGGGGCCATGTCTTTTAGAGAAATAACAGAATACAATAAGAGACTTAAGGATAGCACCAAAAAGGCTGGAAAATTGCACATTTGACCTTGGGGAGGGAGGGGATGGTATTTTTGGCATTTTCTTGAAATTGTTTTCTTGCAGGAATTTCCCTTCGTATTTTTTTTTTTTTTTTTTTTTGCGGAATTTGATACTATGTGCGTGAATCCGCACTTAATGTAAACACTGCATTACAGGTGGGTGTTGAAGTGTAGTGTGCTTTTCACATTTTAATCCTTCAATGTAGCTTACCATGTAGACTTTGTCATTCTTGTAAAATCAAATCTAAAATTATCTGGCCTACATTTTTGAAATGTTCTTATTTTAACAGGAAGCATGGTTTTTCAGAGGCAGAGGAAGCCATTCTTCTTCTGGTTATCTCGAACAGCGGTTGAGAAATGTACGGAAGAGAACAGGGAAGACTTTTGTCAGGGCCGTTAAGTCTCAGAAGCAGCCAGTTGCCAAGAAAACCTTACCAGGTAAGATAAATATATATTTTACAGGTTGAGGCATCGTATCCAGTGTGATGTTTTGACAAAATTATTTTTACCTCACCATGGGAATGATTGTTTAAGCACTGTGTGAAGGTCAGCAGTCTACATAAATGGCAATGTTTCTAGAATAAGGCCCTAGTCAGATAGCAAAAAAAACACAATGAAACCCTGAACTGGACCCTATCCGGGTACCAGAAAATTAACAGTAACAAAGATAAAAGAAAAGAAATATCAGCAAGTTAATCCTCCCAGTTTTGTCAGTAACATATTAAGGTCAGCATGATGTCAGCATTGACTTCGCATGTCAGCACAGTCTTAGAAAAGGGGAATGTACATTCAAAATGGAAGTCAAATAAATCTAAAATATGGTCACTTTGTCTTGTAAACTGTGAATCAAATGGTATGGTAAAACAATTTCTTGATTTTTTCTTCTCAAATTTGTGATCAGCGTCAGGTAATACAAATACTACTTTCACAAATTGTGTTCTAGTACCTGTACCAGGCGTAACTTCTAGTATCCAATTCCGGTCAAATTTTGTCTGCCCCTATCCATCAATGTCCTTTTTTTTGTGGTAAAAGTTGTGCAAAATTTCATGGTTTTTAGTCTTTTTGAGACAACTTTTTAAAGAAAATAACATAACTATGGATCGCAATACACTTACTGCACGACCAGGGTATTTTGATGAAACTTACTTTACATATTTTTCATTAAAAACATGAAGAACAAAACATTCTCTCTAATGCAACGAAGGACATATTTTCTTTTTTACAAAAAAGGCATTTAAAGTTTTCAAATATCCGGTGGCTAGTATTGTATGATTCAATGCAAATTGGACTGTCTGTCCAAACAGGATTTACTCGATAACATATGGATGTCACTTAGTCTTGTCACCATGTCACAAATAACAATAGGAAAAAAACATTTAATTGGCAATTATTTTCATTTTATGTTTTTGGCATATACAAAAACTCAGAGGGATTCACCTTTTCTAAATATCAAGGAATATTGGACAGCTACAGCATATGCTCTTGCACCGTGATTAAAAGGAGCATAGATCAGTCTTTATCAAGCATTCTGATTTCACGGATACAAATGATTTTACAATAAAATTAGGCTTTCTTAATTTAATTGATGCTTCAAGATGATCAAATTTTTTCAGAATTTTCTGCCACCTGGCAAGTGTATGAATATTCATAATCCAAAGCTGCACAATGTTTTCCAAATCTTGGCAGAAATGTTTGTTACTTGCATTGTTTTTATTGTGTATTCAAGAAGTTTTAAGTAATGTTACTTACGTATTGGTCAGTATAGATTTCTATACTTTTAGCATTTTACTCCGAATTCAAATTGTAACTAGTTTTTCCTCATATTTACAGGTTGGAACCAACATCCCACACTATCTGGAAAGGGTCCAAATTGATGGAGAGAAGCGTCAACCCTTTCTTTTTATACTGGGATCGCGTTTCTCTCCCAAGTCAAGTATTTCTGGTTGTTGACGATCCTGCCTTTAGAACAGCCCTCACTACTTAAAGCCGTTGATGTCTTGTTTAAGACTTTTTACGTGTTTGATCTCCACTACTCTAAGCAATGTCACACCACGTGGGAATTTGTGCAGAAGTTCTTTTTTCAACTCACGGACGGTAAGGAAAAAGTAGTAACTTCCCCTGCAGCACGGACTCTTCGTACCTATCTTGAAAAGGTTTGAACATGTAGTTATTGACTCCCTGGCGTGCTAGGTTTTTTTTGGTTCTTTTATTTTAGCGGGTATTTTATGTTGGTTTATATTAAGAGTTTTAAATATCACTTTCATATATATGGTAAAGGACCTTTCAAAGGAATAAATTGGTGTCAAAATCATGTTGACATATATTTCTCTATATTAGTTATTACCTTTAAAAGATTTCAGCAGTGTGTTTAAAAAGCTTGATTAGTCACTTTTCAGCATACTAGTGATATCTTTGAAATGAAGTAACTCATTTAATAAGACTTTCTGTGTAAACATCAGCAATATTTACATGTGTTTAAAGTCCTTATAGCTTAGTCAGCTGTAGCGTAGATATTCTGATTGCAAGATCTTGTTTTACTAAGCATTTCATGTGCTTTTCAGTATAAGATGAAAGAAAATTATTATGTTCTTTGTCCATAATACCTAAAAAATTATTTCAAGTTATGTTTATAAGTTATTAAATAGGACAAGTTTGAATGCAAGCTTTCAGTAATGCCCTATCAAATTCATGGATCGCTTGTTATGGAGGGTATACCTGCCTTTTCTTTACAAAATTTCTAAATTCATTTTGATCTAATTGAAAAAATTACAATCTTCCCATTGTCACCTGGACGCCAACTTTTAAGTGAAATTTAAGAATCTCTGCGTTTTCAATCTCGGTGAAAGAGTGTGTTGTTCGAGTGCTGATTCCACCATTTTTCTGTCTTTCATAGTAGATCTCAGGGACTTTGTTCATTTGATATTTTTCTTGTGCATATAAAGAACTTTGACCTATTTACTTTATGTATTTTGATGTTATTTTCAAATTCAAACTTGCCAATACTCTCTTGCAATGCTAGTATTAACCCAAGAGTCTTCCAGAGAGTTTGTATATAGGATTAAACAAGTTGGCATAATTTTACACTTGTCATTCTTCCTTATGGGCAATTTAAGTTACTATGCAGTAATAACATCGATTATCTGTTGTTTATTAATGACAATCCTCTGTTTCATTTCTGAGAAAAGAGTGTTAAAAATAAAGCAAGCTTCAATCTGTAATTTCTTTGTTGTTGGTGTTTTTATTCTGATAAGATTTGACCAAGTATTAAGTCAAATTCACTATTTTAGAGTCAATTTGACCACTAAATGTGGTCAAAAGATTGACCAGTTGTGTTGGTCAAAATGATTTGACCAACCTTGGATGGTCAAATTTGACCACATATGGTTCGGTGCATAATTTACTACCCAGCTGGTCAATTTGACCAGGTGGCGTGGTCAAATGATTTGACCAAGCTTGATGGTCAAATTTGACCACATGGGTGGTGCATAGTTTACTGGCACTTGGTCAAAATTTGACCACATTGTGGTCAAATTTGACCATTCTTTTTTAGAATCACCCCCCCTTTCCCGTGGCATAAGAATATGCATCAATTTAATTATTAGTCGGTCTCCCACCCCAAATTCCCTCTTGATTTGCATGACGGATTATATTCTCTGCATGATACGCTCTACGGTTAACTGATCGACACGGCCAAATGGGAGCTTCCAATGGGGTAATCTAAATTGTCACCAGTTATGCTAAAAGAAATTTTATCGTGAAGCTCGAATTTCTCTAACAATACATGCAAAATAATTTGTAATAAAACATTAAATGCTTCAAAACGGTCGAGCACATCCTCCATAAATCTCTCTAAAACATTTTCCTTAAAATCAATTTGAAATGTAGACTTACTGGATTTGAAGTTTTCGACGCAGCCCTATTGGTTTCGTGTATGGTCAGCAAGCCAGCATACTCGTCCTGAAGGGCCACGATCTGGCTCAAATCCTGCGAAGAATGTGCTCCACCGTTTTGATTTTTAATTTCAAGCAGCTTGTCAATAGCTTCGGTGTCGTCATCGACAGCTCCTCCGGACTGGAGGGGTATCGCTTCCTGAGTTTCCCGCCGGTTTTCAGCAGCTGATTGAGTAGTAGTCCATCCTGAGTTTTCCGGATACATGATGCATTAAGATTCTGACTGACAGGGAACAGATCATCGGATGTAAAACTTTTAGAATCATCACACAAAACTTCACTACCGGTTATATCAATCTGGGTATGGCCGGATTCCAAAGAAATAAATTGACTTTCTTCATCAGATTCAGCCGGTGATGCAGATTCAGGCTCCTAATGTGGCAAAATCTGGCGTTGCATTTCAATAAGAAAATCAGGCGCTACGGCGCTTCCCTTTGGTGAGCTAATGGCTCAATTTCATTTAATAAATGTTTCTTTAATGTATAAAGATCCTTTACCTTCGATGTTGATGTTGGAGAACTAACACTTTCTTCATCTGACTCAGATACTGAAGGACATGGTGACATAATTGAGGTATGAGATGCAAGGCTAAGCACCGGGCTACTTGAAGAAGATGAATCGCTACTACATGTACGAAATGTAACATTTCCACTTGCTGTAATCACCTGTTTCCTTGGTGTACAGTTAGGCATGCTATTACCATCTACAGTTTGCCATGAGACGTATGTAAAAATAAATCCTCTTTTTAATAAATCCAATTGTCTCCAAGCCATGTTAAACAAATTACAGCAAAATATTCAAGCAAGAACAAATTAATTACACACCAGCACCGTTCAGCGTAAAATATACAGCAAAATGTTCAAGTTACACACCAGCACCATTTTCAGGTAAAAAATACAGTGACACACAGAGTGAAAATACAGCAAGAACAACCAGCAATAAGCAAGAACAACCAGCAATGTTAATAGTAAAAACAAGAAGAGGAAGAATAATTCGAAATGTTGACCTTTTTTATTACATTTGAGCGCGACAAATTAGAAAAACCCGCCAATATTGCCACATTTTTCCCTCAAAAAAATAAGCGCCAAAATCTACGTTCTACAAAAAACCTGCAAACATTGCCACTTTCTTTCCCGCCTAAAACTATTCTTCTTCAGACGCCGGATACAATAAGTATTTGTAAAAGCTGACAACCACATGTACGCGCATTGTTCTATTGCTAACATACAACGCATGTACGAGATCTAGATCGCAATTTGGTGGGATATCCTGCACAAAAAAAAGCTCGCCAGCGTAATCTGGCATCAGCTGTGCGTTACTTGTGAACGCCCGTCGCGAGTCAGACGGACAAAGTTGTCAAAGTAAATGATTAGCTCAAAAATCACTCAACTTCATTCTATTTTGTTGTATATTAGGAGATAAAAATGTATTAAGTAAGTTTACAATATCATTGTCATTGAATTGGTAGCTCATTTACGTACATCACGTACGCGCATGATCGACTAGACCGACCAGGAGCTAGACTAAGACAGCTGGTCCAGCTATCCTTTTTAATGGCACTTGTGTATACGCCTAATATTCTGAAGAGGTATGAAGATTTTTTTCTCGTCAAATAAAAAAAAAATATCTTCATGTATTTCGTTATGAATGCAATGAAAGTACCCGACGAAGCAAGTAATAACCTGGACTAGAATTTTCGCTGAGCTGGACTAACTTATGTTTACAGTGTGCAATGAGATATATTCATATTTTTTCATCATTTTTGTACATTTGAGTGCATACAGTTTTTGCACTTTTATTGGGTCAACTGTACATTTCCACATGAATCATAGGCATGACAGATGGGTAACTGAATCGAGAAGGCGCGGGAGCAAGGGCTGAATAGTGCATGCTCATTTTAGTAATGAATTTTAATTAAAAACGTGTCCCTTTAGAGAGAAAATGACTATATTAAGTTCTTTATAAGTGATCTTTTTATTGGTTTATGTATTTATTTTACTAAAAATATAATAGAAGACTACATTTGGACCTTTTGGCCTTCGCATTCTGTGTCCTTTGAAATACATCTTTGGAATTGTATCTTTTATCAGTTACTTTCGTAGATGTTCATAACAGACGTCTAACTTTCAAAAGCCTGTGTGCAAACAGGGTGGTTAGACTGTTACGTTGGAAGGTATGGTATCGCTCAACTGCTGAAGCGGCTATCCAGTCATAACCCGCGGAATGTAGTATTAAAAACAATTAATTAATCTCAGTTTTGGTGTATAATATCTGAAGACTGTCGGCTACTTGCCTCACCTTTGGATCGAATGTACACATAGCTTTGCTCTCTCAACAGGTATTCGGCGTGACTGCACAGTTGTTGGTCTCTAAATCGTCCCCATAGCTTTCTGGAAGTGCCTTGTTTAAAATGGTGTCTATCTGCCAGGGTCTGCACTCCTTCACAAGCAGACGATAAATGGTTCGCAACAAGATGCATGCACGTCAACGTCATTTGTCAGAAGTAGTTACATCATTAACAACAAAAAGGTAGCATACCACATAATCATTGAAAATTCAATATAAATTTAAATCCTAAATAAAAACCTTTTGTACAGCTGAAGTACTAATTTGATATCTCGTTCCGATCATGGAGATTTTTGGTTTCAAAATAGTGACAAATTTATTCTGAAATGAAATTATGCATACATAAAGTTTCCTCTACAAAAGAAACGCCACACACTCGCTATCCGAACAACTATCAAAGGCCACGTATCGTATTAATATGGATAGAAATGTACAATACAATTTGAACGCTTTTGATTGATCTAAATGTTTGTACATGCATAGACTGACAAGCCAATCACTAACTGCCGCGGAATGTGAAGTTATGTATATGTATCAGAATTACCGGCGGCGTTTCAAGCAATTTCCTTGAGACGTGATTCCCTCTTTAAATCGTAATGCATTTTAACAGTTTAGTAAAAATCAATTTCTTTTTTTTACATATTGAAAATAATCTTCAAGATTTATTCTGGTCGTAAGTAACAGTTACTTTATTATATCCCGATTCATCCCGATTCAATGCTAACGCAAATAATTTGTTGAGGAATAGGCAGGATATCATGCCACTGAAGATAACGAAAAAAAAAAAAAAGAGTTTGAGCCTTAAATGCCCTTTCGATGATATTTTTATTGTAATATTATACGACTACTAAACCAGAACAAATGTCATAAACTTTCAGATTTGGGATTTAAAAACAGACAACTGTGTTAGGCTTGCATTGTATAATGAGAAATAATCCTTTATGGCGTCCTTCATAGCTTTGAAAAATCGATCGAGGGCTTGTACTGTACCCACGATCAAGGATATCTCCCGGACTGCCAAACATCAACAATAGAAAACGCCAGAACGAGTTAAAAATAG
>JAIGNY010002877.1:397500-400000 GCA_020152595.1 Chiridota heheva
GTTATGTGATAGACCATTATCAGCAAGTAAGATCACTGCACTCAGATATACCTTATGTTTTAAATGCTTAAGGTTTGTGTATAGTATACGTTCACGTGAAATTCATCTAAAAAAACCTACGCAAGTTTAATAAAAATGAATTGACATATTATGTGTATTTATTGATATGGAATCTAGCAAACCAGTTAGTGGAGCTAAAACCCAGATGATGGATGGGAATAAGTACGATTTAACGCTGTGTTGATATCATGTGAATAACTGCAATAGAGTAAACGGGAAGTTATAAGCTGGAACAACATGATTTTAACTATATTGTTATTCTTTCTGATGGTAACATCCGCTTACTCAGAACAGTACTTTGAGCTAAATCCAACGAACACACAAGCTCTTCTTGGAGAAAGAGCAACACTTTACTGTAAAGTCAGTAACCGTTCAGGAGTTGTCTATTGGGAGAAAGACGGTATTCGATACGCCGGACAGAACCAACCAAACAAATGGGCACTCTTTGGAGACTTTCTACAAGGTGAATACAATCTACAAATTGCACATTTACAACTATATGACGAAGGTGAATACACTTGTAGAGTCACAAGTGATGACACAGAAAACTTTCAAGACATTACCTCCCCGTCGGCACATTTGTCCATCTTGGAACCCCCAATGGGTGATTTCCCACTCTGCTTGATGAGCAAGACTGAAAATCTCTCAGCAGGAGATCCAGTAGACTTCACATGT
Organism: Chiridota heheva; assembly: GCA_020152595.1. Lineage (NCBI taxonomy): Eukaryota > Metazoa > Echinodermata > Holothuroidea > Apodida > Chiridotidae > Chiridota > Chiridota heheva. The sequence continues at coordinate 398,236 of JAIGNY010002877.1, forward strand.
GCATTTCGAAGAAAAGCCTATGATGACGAAATCCGCTGGACTCGTACCGAAAACTCACTTCCCATTCCCGAAGTGGAAACTTTATATCGTGATGGATATGATGTGCTACAAATTACGGTAAAATTATCAGCAAGGGACCATCTAGCAGTTTACCAATGTATAGCAAAAAGCCGGGTTTTTGAGCAACCTAAATCTTGTTCGACGGGTCCAATTCTTATTAGGCATAAGCCTGAGGTTGTTTTAGCGCCCGCATCGGTAACTGTCAGCTTGGGCGGGGATGCTAATTTCACATGTAGAATTACTTCTACCTATCCTAACGACGCTTCCTTCTTGTGGTACTTTCAAGGGCAGTTAATTCAACCAGGCAGGAGATTTTCGGTCATAAAGGGTGACTATGCTCAGTTGATGACTGTTCGAGACATGAGCGACTCTGATAACGGTGGACAATTGGTATGTGTTGTACTGAATGACATCGGAATAACAACAATGGTATCGACTATAACCGTAGAGAAGCTGATCTCGGGCATAGATCGAAATCTTTTAAGGGTGCTCATACCATTGGCTGTGCTGTGTGTTCTCCTACTGTTTGCTTTGTTCTTAGCAGTATTCCTTCTAGAATGTCGAACTTTAGCTAGATGTTGCGACGAACGTAAAAAGAACACGTATGGGCCTCAAACAAAAACTTGGTCCGTGGGAAATTTAGCGTCTACAATTCGCGCGCGTAGGATATCTCAAATTGACGGTTATTTCATAACAAGATCAATAAGAGCTGGAAAGAGAAAGTTTTCGAGTGGTGTTCACCCAAATATAGGTAAATCTAAAAGACCACCTATCCCGAAAGAACATTTGAACTTAGATGTTATTTTAGATGAAAGCTCCACATATGAAGATTATTTGGATGAAAAACTAAGAGGACAAGATTTTAGTCATTATGAGAGCACCTCTTATAAACAACGTAAAACACGAGGTGAGCGAGACCGGATTCGCGTAAAGTCGAATCACTCTAAAAACAAACTTAGGAATGAATTGATTGAATTGCATGATGTTTCCAATGGAACACTGGGGCAAAATCGTGGAAATAATCAAGATTCTGGGATAGACGTCATGACGTCCTCATTTGAGAGTGGACATCTTCAGATAAATAATGTCAACACAAGTGAGATAAGATCTCTTTATGCCTCAGTTGACAGAACGGATAGACAACAACAGCGGGTTAAAAAGGAACTGAAAAGAGATGAAAGGATACCAATAACAAATGTTACGAGTGTGACGTAGCATTAAAGTCTTTTAATTTTACAACTCTTAATGAAGATAATGGAGAAAAAAAGGATGTATGTTTTTATTACTAACTTGGAATATAACGACAGGCATAAATGACAGTTCGTGTGGATGCACTCGCCAGTGCCTAAATGGTAACTGAACAACCAGAACATTCCAAATTTACATAATAAAACAAATTAAACTAAATTAAGGAACGTGTGTACCTTAATTTACTGCATTTAAAAGGTATGAGTTCTGGTGCCAACATTTTGGCATTAATTCAGACATTTTATTCAAAGTGCATAGTTCTGGTTTTAGAAGAATGTAGTACTTTTCTGCTATATGGATAGATTGCATTTTTTAGTTGAAGGGTTATATGGGCTGGTTTTTGTGTAATGTTCCACTTGATTTCATACTTTCTTTAATTTCCATATTCATTTGCTTAGTTCTGTTGCATTTGTGTTTTTTTACTATTGAATGAACTTTTATGGTTACTAAATATTTT
>JAIGNY010002877.1:405000-503087 GCA_020152595.1 Chiridota heheva
ATTTGGGAGAAATCAGAACGCACTGAAGCTAATAGCAAAATACGAATATCATCTGCTGTAATAAAGAGACCCCCCATACATACGAAAATGTAGATGGAGGGCCAAGGGAGGGGCCGAAACTCAAGACGAGGCTACTTCTATGACGTCAATTGAATAAAAATATGTGAAAACGTATTTAGATATGGCTAGGACCAAAATGAAAAGCAATGACACTTTTGACAAAAACACCCATTATTCACAGCAAGCCCTTTTTGATATTTAAATAGTGACATCTGGTCCACCAGTCACTTCATTTGGCCTACCACATTTAAAAAAATTGTGGTACTGGTGAGCCAATTTTTATATCATTTGCAGGTAAATAATTACTCATTTTGTCATTATATATTATTTATTTGCATTACTATAACAAAAAGGGGGAGGATTTGTCTCTCCTCAAACTCCCAACACACTCCCTCCTCGATGGTGCCACTTTTGCTGTAAACTAGGGCCCAAATTTCTGCAAATTGGTGCCAAAAAGACTACTAGACGAAACATTGCTCTTTTCTAGATGAAAAAATAAAGTCTGAATTTTCCCAAAATGCTTCCTAGACATCAATAGCGTGCAGCTTTTTGCAGTAATTTCATGATTTCCAAAACGATTTCCACACAAATTGGTCATTACTGAAATCATATAGTCTATCTTTTGAAAATCAACTGAAAATATCGCCTTTTAACAGTGTTTTCAAGCTTATACATTTATTAACTTCGGAACATTGGAATGTACCAAAAATTAAGTATTGAACTATTTGAGAAAACATGGGGACTTGCTACAAGGCATGTTTCCTATGAGCAATGGCCACAGTCATCTTCATCTAGTTGGTGTTTTTGATATCAGCCCAAGCTGTCAAAGGATAAGTTTTGTTTTAAAACCTTTGGAAAGAACAAGATATACAAAGTAGTCAATTAGCCAGGGCCAAACTTTTGGGAAATTGGTACCAAGTAGACTATATTTTACGAAAAAGCTTTCTGGATAATCAAGCAGCTTTCTTATAATAATATGATGATTTGAGTCAGTTATTTGTGCAGAACTGTATTTATCAACTTAAGAAGATTTTAAACTACATATCAGAAACATTGAATAGTATATGTGAAGTAACATAGTTTAACTTCTACAGCTATAAGGCCTGTTTCCTATCTGCGATGATCACAACCACATGGTTTCCCAAATGTTCTGCTCTGACTCGGATGGCTAATTGCCGTTCCCTGGCTGAGTAGACACGACCCCGGCAAAAATCTAAGACCACACCAGGTAAGTCTGGGCCTTAGTAGGTAGGTTTGACCTCTGATGGTTGACCACTCAACCTAAACGGTGAGTGAGACCGAGGACGTGGGCGGCATAGGCAGCTGCCGTCCCTGGTCGTCCGCCATTACCTGCCAGTCCTCTAAATATTTAAAGATCCTGCCGCCGCTTTTTCCTACGTACGCAAGCAAAACAACCTTTTGATCCTGGAAGAGAAACGCCAGCAAGCTCCTGTGATCCCGATGGATTATGATGTGTAGGTAGGCATGTAAGAGGTCTATGGACGTGGCCAAAGACCCTGACGAAGCTGCGGGAAGATTGCGTGACAGGTCTCCAACTTGAACTTTGTTGAATTGATGAACTTGTTCAGCGGCCGCAGATTTAAGATAGGTCTCCATTTGCCATTTTTCTTGGGAATTAAGAAAAATGTGGAGGTAATAATCACGGAACGATGATTCTGCTGCCCGTTTGGCGGAGGAGCCCTTTGAATGCTGGATGTTGTGGTTTTGGGGTCAAAAGGACGTCCACTGTGTGTGGAGGTGAACTCCAGACATAATCCTCTCGGATTGTCGGTGTACCCAAGAGTCTGACGTGAATTCTTCCCACACCCATGCTAACTCCCCCAGGCGCCCGGCAGGTACTCCCTCCCTTTCCCCCCAGCTGTGGGAACTGATTAATGCATGGAGTTAAAGGTTCGTTTTCTGATTGGGACACAGTGACCTTACCTGACCACTTTTGCTGGTTCGAGAAAGTTGCAGGTGCCGGAAACACGGGAGGCGACAACAGGGGCACTCCATTTTCCTTGCCGTGTCTGGGATGAAGGGACAGGCAAGTCACAACACCCATCAGTATTCTACGACAATTGGCTGGCCACATTGCCAAATCCTGTGTCTAATATAAACACAAGGCCATCTGCATTCATTGCATATCTAACCACCCTGCCTTCAAATGACCCCTCAATACCTCCAAGTACCATAGTCCCACCTCAGCGATACTCCAATGACATCGCCTCACCTGCATCACAAAAAATAAAAAAAACCCTCTCTCGCCCTCTCAAACTCAAATTTAACCTCAAGCTCAAGCTCTAGTCAATCGCAATTACCGACCCGTCGGACCAATAGCAAAAAGAAACAAACTAGTGTCTACCAAGCCAACTCAAACCACCGAATCATCAAACTTCAATTGATATTGCAGTCAACACTGAACCAACTAATCATTTAAGACAGTTAGCCAACACCAGCGGTGTTGGAACGAAAACAAAAATTGGGGGAGACTGAAATGGACAATGTTTTTTTTCTAAAGCCGAAGGCGCGTAGAGCGAATCCTAAAGGGCGTGAGGTCCAGAGGTCCGCCTACCTGCCCCTTGTATGGTCCAAGGAATGAAGCCCCCGGAAGGTATGCGAGTTTAGACATTCCTGGGGTTAAAAACGCTGTCAACGTGCTTCAACCAGAGTAGAATTCTGCCTTGATCTGTTGATAACCAAAAAAATTATTAAATTTTAGATATTTTAGCTGCAAAATATTATTTTATCCCTCAGTTCCGTCGCCATTGGCATGGTTTTCACACCACTTGGGACAAATTCGCCACTAAAACCATCGAACTTCATCAAACAACCATAGCTACCCTCGTCGTCACCACCATCTTCCATCTGACCACCGCCAGCCAAGTGGGTTTGCAACCAATAAGTTCACAACTGGTTATCAAAGGCCGTGGCCGTCTTGATATAATGTCCAGCACTAGATGCTTTCGGGATGTTAAACCTTGCTGTGCTATGCCATGCTATGCTATGCTAAGTACCAATCAAAATATCCACCAGCACAAAGCACATTACCAACTCTCACCTCCTCCACCTGTCCACCGCAAGTCACTCGGTAATATGATTCACCGACTTGTCACCAAGCAAAGCAAAGACCCGCCGCTTTCTTCAATCTTTAACCCTCACACCTGCACCTTACGCACCCTACCGTGGTTGCTCATCGTCCGTTTGATTGAAAGAATGATTTTTTTGTCGTTTGCTACCCATCGGCTGCCGTACCCTTGGCCTATGTTTCGACTTGTAGTATCATCAGTATAAGCGATGTCACGGGTCACTTGGTGTCACTTGCCAACGTAGGAGCTGGGCCCATTTGTCCCGTAAACTGTACTTCTAATGTTGTTTTATGGTCCGACCATATCCTTTTTCATTGTTATTTATCTCAATCCACCTCAAGACTTCCAAATAGCATGGCATACCAATGTCCATACAACACTCTTGCCTGGCTATGCCATTTTAAGCCTACATGTTCCCATGTTGAACCAGCTTGATTATAACAGGTCGTAATGTCATTGCCCAACAGTTATAGTGAGAAAACATGAGCCTTGCTTCGCATTTAAACTACTTCAAGCAAGGAAAGTGGCACATTCATGAACTTGGAAAGTTAAAATATTTCTAGATTATTTTCAATATTTTGGTGACAAAACTACATTATTGTTTGTCTGAAAGGCTCAGCTTCTTGGGAGGTAATTTAATTCCACAAGCATGCACTGGGTGGGGATAATGGCATTCGATATTGAGTATTATTAATCAATGTCACGCGATTCATTTCAGAATCGATATTATCATTACTAGTATTACCCCTTATTTTAACGCAATGCTGTACAATTTTGATGAAAGCTACTAATCTGGACCGTTTATCCAGAAAGCATGTTCGTCATCACATGACCACGCTAGATGTATGGTGTGACGGGCGTATGGTAATCTTTTTTGTACCGATACAACCCTCTGGCTCATTGATTAATATCGATTCATCGTTTACCGAGACCACGACGCTTTTGCCATAAAGTGGCCCACCAGTGAAAATTCCTTTCAAAAAACCCTGATTCACAGCTGCCTGCAGCTGAATGAAAAGGCTTTGGAGTATTTATTTTAATGACCTAGCCTTTGCTTTAGTGGTGAGAGAGCCCGCCCACACACGTTTAAAGTCAAGTAATGATCATGGGCCATTTTGGGGAATCAAAAATTCGAAATCTTTCAGGGGCTTCGCCCCTTGGGCACTATCAGAGCTACATTCATTACCCTAACAATTGTGGCCGAATTTGCAGAGAAAATTTCTCCTCTGCCTGACAGTGTTAAGAAATGATAACCAAATGATTATCTAAGTAGATTTTAACATTAGAATTAAAATTGTTCTTCTATTCATCAATTAAATTTCGGATTTTTGTGTTGATTTTAAGTCATTCTGGGGCAAAGAAATATTTAGACCAAGATCTAAGACCTCACCCTTGAACCTTCAATTTTGCTCGAATTTTTTCAATTTTCTGAGGAAATTTCTTGTCTGCCTGTCTAGACTGTTAAAAATGGTGACTCAAATGCTTACCAGATTCTAACATGTCTAACATTAGAATTTAAAATTGTTTATTTTCATCAATTATATTTCGGAAGTGGGTCTGTTTATGAAGATTTTAAGACATTTTGGGACATGAAAAGCACGAAATCTCCTGACCATGGCTTCACCCCTATGAACCCCTGCATTATATTGCCTGAATTTGCACACTTTTCAGGGGAAATCTCTCCCCTGCCTAAGAAATGATAAGCCTATATAATGCTTATCTGAGTAGATATCAACATAAGAATGTAAAATTGTCTTCTTATCATCACTTAAATTTTCCGAAATTTATAAGGCAGTCAGGTTGTGTTGATTTTCAGATATTTTGGGGGCATCAAAGGGAATAAATCTTTAGAGCTTCGCCCCTGGACCCCTTCCAGTTAGGGGCCCTTAAGCGGGACTTCTTCTCCTGGATCCCTATGCTTCTCCCCAGGACCTCACAATTTATATTTAGGGGCGCTGGGTTAATTTTCAGCCATTTTGGGGAATCAAAAACAATACATCTTCAGACCAGGGCTTCGCCCATAAACCCACATTTTTTTCCGAACTGTTTAAATTTCAGGGGGACATTCTCCTACTGTCCTATGCCTGTTTAGAACTGCTAATCCAAATGCTTATACAGTTATCTGAGCAGAAATAAACATTCAAATTGGAAATAATCCTCTTTTCATTACTTACATTTTTTAACTTTGTGCTGATTTTTTCAGGCATCTAAAACAATAAATTTTCAGACCTTTCTGGGCTTCGCCCTTTGACCCATTCCAAAGCTTTGTCCACGAGTCTCACAATTTTACCCGAATTTTCTCTATTTTCAGGGGAAATTTTTCCTCTGCCTGTTTCGAAATGGTAATTTTTATCCGAGTAGAAAATAACATTAAAATCTGAATTGTCTTCTTTTCACCACTTATATTTTGAAATTCGTGTTGATTTTAAGCCATTGTCGGCATCAAAAACAAGAAACCTTTAGAGCTCCCAGAGCATCACCCCTCGCCATGAACCCCACAATTTTCCCCGAATTTTCTCAGTTTGCAAGGAAAGTTTCTCCTCTGTCTGTTTCAAAATAGTAACCCAAATGATTATCTGAGTAGATTTTAACAAAAAAAAAATAATTTCTTCTTTCATTAATCAAATTACCGAAGTTTGTGTTGATTTTCAGTCATTTTAAAGCATCAAAAACAAGAAATATTCGCATTTTCCGGTGGCGTCGCCCCTGGAACCAACTAAGGCTTCGCCCTGTGGGCCTCGCCAAGGTCCCGTTAACTATTGCTTGTTGATAAGGAGAGGTGGGGAGGGGGGGGGCAGGGGTTTTGTTCTCAACTATTCTATATTGTCTGATTATGATTGTATACAAACATGTATATCGTTTTTCCGTGCAAAAAGGCCGGCAAATTACAATTTTGTCGGGCAAATTTGATTTACACTAAATAAATTTTCAGACCAGGAACCACAATTTTGTCCGAACTGTTTGAATTTCAAAGGAAATTCTCCTACTGTCCTATACCTGTTTAGAACTGGTAACCCAAATGCTTATACAGTTATCTGAGTAGAATTTAACATTCAAATTGGAAATTAATCTCTTTTCATTACTTACAATTTTTTAATTTTGTGTTGATTTTAAATCTTTTTTCGGGCATCTAAAACAATACATTTTAGACCTTCAATGGCTTTGCCCCTAGACCCATTCCAAAGCTTTGTCCACGAGTTTCACAATTTTACCCGCATTTTTCTATTTTCAGGGAAAATTTCTCCTCTGCCTGTTTAAAATGGTAATTTTTAACCAAGTAGAAAATAACATTAAAATCTGAAATTGTCTTCTTTTCACCACTTATATTTAGGAAATTTGTGTTGATTTTAAGCCATTGTGGGCATCAAAAACAAGAAACCTTTAGAGCTCCCAGAGCTCCGCCCCTCGCCCATGAACCCCACAAATCTGGAAAATTAAAATTTCCTTAGGGCAAATTTGATTCACATTCCCCCCTCCCTGGGCTCAAAGTCAAGTTACGCCCCTGGGAAGTCCTTGTCCCGTTTTCCATCATCCATGCGGTGAAGTCAAGGAAGAGATTTCCACTTTACCCGATAAAAAGTGATGCAGGCATCCTTGCTTATATCTCAGCTTAGGAAACACGTTTTAATAAAGTAACGATATGCTATAGATACCCCTTACGCCAAACCGTGACCAACACCGGGGACCAACACTTAACCTTACGCACGTTGGTTTTAATAATCATAAGTTACATGCTCATTTCAAGACTCAACTCTTTTTCTTTTTTTTTTTGCAGGAATGGTACCGTGAACCATTTATATGCTGTAAAAAAAGGCCTATTAAATATAGGCCTACAGAGGCCTGTGACTCATTGGGAAGGGGACCAAGCCCGGAAGTTCACCGCTTTCAATGGACCTTCCAAGCACTTACTTTAATGAATTAACCTTTGTTTGTGACCTGTAACCTGATTGTGAAAAATATGTTATTTCCAGTATGCAATTCATTTAACATAATTTGGAAAAACAGCTTATATAAAGCTGGTAACATTATGAGTGGCTCGCCCCATATGGGCAAAAAAATCCTCTACCTCATTATTTGTTAATTATGTTTTTTTCTCTCTTTAATAAAGAATGCAAACATGCTGGAATTATGATAATGATAAGGATGTTATTCCCCCAGCTAGTTCAGCCGCCCATGGGTCACATAACAAGTGTGCAAGAAAATTAAATACATCCATCCGTCACATCTGCACAATGCCCGTTGGGAACATAATTGTTTTAACAAATTAGCATTAATATCCGCGCACATACCCAAAGCCGTAATGCTACTTTACAAAGTGGGGGAGGCAAATGTGGCACACTTTTTCTCCACAAAGTATAGGGGGCATTGTTTTTCACAACTTAATGCATCTTTTCAATTTTGGCGAAACGTGGACCATGGGAAAGTGGAATTCCCCTGTTCCACAGGGATTATATACACGAGTGCACAGTTTGGGCATAAATATTATCTACACGTTTTCAGTGTCAACAGTGTGGCAGAAAAATTATAGACACGGCGGCTGCCTTGTGTATGGTTTGGACAAAATTACGCACACGTTCACAATTCCGTCCGCCATTTTGAGATGCGAGTAAACAAACAATATTCCTATTGACTGTAACGATAACAAATTTTGAAAGTCACTTTATTTGAAATTCTGTCGCTTATGTCGTCCTAACACAGAAAGTTAAAATTTCGAGCCGATTTGTATAACCTTAGGTCATGTACAATCCGAATCGGGGAAGGGAAGAAGGAGGGAGGGGGAGGAGCACTTCCATATGTGAGGTGTATATACATGTGCCGCCCGAGCAGTTGCCTTTTTCAGAATTTGTGTAGTGCAGGTATCAAAAATTCAATCTCTCATACTGCTGGTCTCAAAAAATTGCACATTTTCATACTGCAGGTATCAAAAGCCACTTATTTTCGTAATGCAAGTATAAAATATCGCCTATTTTCGTACTGCAGGTATCAATAATCACTTATTTTCATACTGCAGGTATCAAAATCGTCATACTGCAGTTACCAATAAAATCGCTCATACTGCAGTCCAAGTTTGAAATTCTGGGCGGCACATACCTACCACTTTAGTAAGGAAATGCCCCCCCCTCCGGTGTACAATGTGTGTATTTCTAAACGACGCGCGATAATTCTACGCAAACTAGAGCGTATTTTGCTATGCGCTCAAGCTGATTGGTTTGTTTGACTTGCAACTTGAATGTGACACGTTCTTGTGCGCATGAACAGACTGGAACTGTGAAAGGGTGTATTATAACAGCCTTTTATATTGGCACAATCTAAAATATAGACCACAACCGCTGCGCCAATACGTACTTATGATACCTACCTATGATGAATTTTGGATAAAAGGCTTGCTGCCTGAAGGACCAGATTGTAGAACGTTTGAGCTTTAGAGCTCATTTGTGTCACTGTCGTTAAGAAAGCGGAACGCTCGCTTGCTACAATGCTTATCCAGTCTGTTTTTTAAAATGTTCAGGTTATTAGCATCCATCACAAAAACTGGTAGGAAGTTCCAAAGTTTACAAACACGGTTAGAACAGAAATTGTGACAAACACTTGTGCGACAATATATTTTTGGATTTTGACTCCTTAAGCATGTTGGTAGATTTAACTTGGCTAGTCGTTCTGGATATGATTGATGCAATAATGATGGAATTAATTTAGTGGCTCTCCTCTGAACGCTCTCAATCATGTCGATATGCTTGTTCGTGTGTGGAGACCAAATACAGTTTGAAAATTCAATTTGTGGCCTGACAAAGGCCTTATACAGTTGTACGAGCAATATTTGGTTTCACTATCTGGAGGGTCACTTAACCTATTATTAGAGCCAATGACAAGCTCTAGGTTTTTCCAGTTTTTCTTTTTGTAGATAACTTTTCATTAGTTGGAGAGAAATCTCTGAAACTTAAATATATTGAATATATGACGCATAGCATAGTTATAGTATTATATGATGCATAGCATAGTTATAGTATTATATGATGCATAGCATAGTTATAGTATTATATGATGCATAACATAGTTATAGCATTATATGATGCATAACATAATTATAGTATCATATGATGCATAGCATAGTTATAGTATTATATGATGCATAGCATAGTTATAGTATTTAATGATGCATTGCATAGTTATAATATTATATGATGCATAGCATAGTTATAGTATTATATGATGCAAAGCATAGTTATAGTAATATATAATGCATAGCATAGTTAAAGTATTATATGATGCATCACATAGTTATAGTATTATATGATGCATAGCATAGTTATAGTATTATATGATGCATAGCATAGTTATAGTATCATATGATGCATAGCCTAGTTATAGTATCATATGATGCATAGCATAGTTATAGTATTATATGATGCATAGCATAGTTATAGTATTATATGAGGCATAGCATAGTTATAGTATTATATGATGCAAAGCATAGTTATAGTATTATATAATGCATAGCATAGTTAAAGTATTATATGATGCATAGCATAGTTATAGTATTATATGATGCATAGCATAGTTATAGTATTATATGATGCATAGCATAGTTATAGTATTATATGATGCATAGCATAGTTATAGTATTATATGATGCATAGCATAGTTATAGTATCATATGATGCATATCATAAGTTATAGTATTATATGATGCATAGCATAGTTATAGTATTATATGATGCATAGCATAGTTATAGTATTTAATGATGCATCGCATAGTTATAGTATTATATAATGCATAGCATAGTTATAGTATTATATGATGCATAGCATAGTTATAGTATCATATGATGCAAAGCATAGTTATAGTATTATATAATGCATAGCATAGTTAAAGTATTATATGATGCATAGCATAGTTATAATATCATATGATGCATAGCATAGTTATAGTATTATATGATGCATAGCATAGTTATAGTATCATATGATGCATAGCATAGTTATAGTATCATATGAAGCATAGCATTCTTATAGTATTATATGATGCATAGCATAGTTATAGTATTATATGATGCATAGCATAGTTATAGTATTATATGATGCATAGCATAGTTATAGTATTATATGATGCAAAACATAGTTATAGTATCATGTGATGCATAACATAGTTATAGTATTATATGATGCATAACATAGTTATAGTATCATATGACGCATAGCATAGTTATAGTATCATATGATGCATATCATAGTTATAGTATTATATGATGCATAGCATAGTTATAGTATTATATGATGCAGAGCATAGTTATAGTATTATATGATACATAGCATAGTTATAGTATTATATTATGCATAGCATAGTTATAGTATTATATGACGCATAGCATACTTATAGTATTATGCCTGAAAACAAAGAACTTGGAGATGATCTTATATACTTCAATCATATCACCCATTGCCCTCCTATATGTCAATGTTTTGTTTTATACATGATCCTCCCTTACGGGAACTCGGAGCATAGACGCCAAGCTATAGCCTGCATAGCAGATGCCAGTCTCGTGCGACGGAGGTGGATGAACACCGTGTGTTCATAGAACCAGATAGGGTGTCCTACCAATGGACGGCAAGCGCCATTCAACATTGCCACTTCTCTCAACAGCTGAATGAGGAGCAGTTGATGCAAACGACGTACTTCCGCTTTGAAACGTACTTCCGCTTTGATGATCGGCGTATCTGTCTGCATGTCTGGGGAAAACTTGTCCGAGGCTTGAATCGGTGCCTCCAGCGTCTCAGTCGTGCACTCTACCAACTAAGCTACCTGACTCCTTGGGGTGCTCTTTCGATTTGGTCTATTCCTAGCTGTTTCTGAATATTTCTGACTATCCAGGGCAGGAGTGTAGAAGAGAAGGACTGTTGTGGTTTTGATAACTATTAATAGCGCTGCAGCAGTGGGATCCTGCTTCTTGCTTTAATTTCTATATCTTGATATTGATTGTTTGTATATAGAGTTGCGCCAAATCCTGCATTTTACAAGAACAAATTGTACGGTAGAGTGACTCCCTTAAGCATGTAGGCAGGTTTAGCTTGGCTAGTCGCTCTGGATATGATAGATGCAATAATGATGGAATTCATTTAGTCGCTCTCCTCTGGATGCTCTCAATCATGTCGATATGCTTTTTCATGTGTTAAGACCAAATACAGTTTGAAAATTCAATGTGTGCCGACGACGACGAGTGAACACACAATTACAATGACGGGGTCGTCGCCTGCGTTTTCGGTTATGATAGTAACAATGCTATCACGAAACGCTTAATTCGACCCGGACGAGAACACAGGTACGACGTACGGACAGACATAACATCGACAACCAAGTCAATGTCCACGGCCTTTGATAACCCAGTTGTGAAGCACTGGCGTGTCTATCCAACCCAGGCTTAAACCCAGGGCCTCGTAGTCTGTAGACATGTATGATAACCGCTACACCACAGTTGGTAGACAAATTCAATGTGTGGCCTGACAAAGGCCTTATATAGTTGTACAAGCAATACTTGGTTTTACTATCTGGATGGTCACTTAGCCTATTATTAGAGTCAATGAAAAGCTCTAGATTTTTTCAGGTTTTTTTTGCAGATGACTTTTCATAAGTTAGAGAGAAATATCTGAAACTGATCAATATATGTTGAATATATATGATGATAGCATATGCATAGGGAAGGGGTAGGGGTAGGGATCATTTTTGATAATAGCATATGCATAGGAAAGGGGGTGGGGGCAGGGAACATTTTTGATGATAGCATATGCATAGGAAAGGGGTAGGGGCAGGGGCATTTTTAATGATAGCATATGCATAGGAAAGGGGGTGAGGCAGGGGAAATTTTGTCATAGAAAAATATTTATTACTTAATAGTTTCAAGTAAATCATATAATTTAATAAAAGGTATAAACTGTACTATATTGTTTATCTTATCATATTAAAATCGGCATACCAGAAAATCAGATATTTTACTCGTTTTAAACAAATAACAGTAGATTTGATATTATAAAGTATACAAAATACACATTGATGTAAAAATTGTATGGCGTTAAATTCTCGTGAATGCATAATTGTACCTATAAATTTATATTATGACTCCATTTAAGCATTCTTAAGAAAGGCCGAACAAAGAACACTTGGAGGAGAGATATTCAGAAAGAGGTGAAAGTAGCTGAACATATTCATGAAGTGCAATTGAGAAGGTTGTGACCCTAATTTTTATAAAAATAATAGGACCTTTCTTAAAGTCAATGTGAATTTTCAAAAAAAATTGCAATAAATTGTCTCTAATTTCAAAATTACTGACAGAGAGTGCTGATACCATAACACAATTAGAATTCTAATTCTAATATATAATTATGATATGATTATAATTGTTGTACTCTGCAGAGCGCATACCTCCGTCCATATGTTCATTCCCCACCGCAATGCAATCCATCTCAGAAACCCTCGACCCACCAAGTTGTAACCCCAAACAATCTCTTTGTTACTGTTGATCTGTACTGCCTTTTTCATTCTAGAAACTTGAGGATCATCACTTGTGATCATTATTTTCGGTGTAATTCAGGCTAAGCATTCATTGTTTGAGCTCTACACCGGGTAGAATCACATTCCATTATTTTCATTCATAGTAGAAACCAATTGTATTGATTTCATTGATACCAGAGACCACTTCGCTTGATTTTCTTTGAGTCCAGAAAATCTAATTGTATGGCTGTTCTTTCATGGCATAAGTTCATTGTTCAGCTTATTTCATTGGAAAGTTTCAACTAAGTGTTGATAAATCTTGCCCTGAAATATTCCCACCCCTCCATTTTGCCCTTTTCTTATTCCAATAAGTCCCAAACTGTAATCACTTCTTCCTAAAATACAAACAAAACCACTCACCAAATTTGATCTAAACTCTGTTTTTAGTTCTTTAGATATCTTGATGATAGACAAAATGTCCTTACCCCTATTTGCACTCTACCCTGTTTCAATATCGCTCAAATTTTAACCACTTCTTCCTTAAGCAGAAATAAAACCACACACCAAGTTTAATCCAAATCTAATGACTACTTTTTGAGATATGATGATGACAAACAAACTCACCCTAAAAAATCCGCACCCCTCCCTTTTTGTCCTTCCCCTACTCCAATACGTCCCAAATTTAAATCACTTCTTAGCAAAGCAGTACCAACCCCACCGCCCTCCCCCCTTTGCACTCTATCCTGTTTCAATATCGCTTAAATTTTAACCACTTCTTCCTTAAGCAGAAATAAAACCACACACCAAGTTTAATCCAAATCTAATGACTACTTTTTGAGATATGATGATGACAAACAAACTCACCCTAAAAAATCCGCACCCCTCCCTTTTTGTCCTTCCCCTACTCCAATACGTCCCAAATTTAAATCACTTCTTAGCAAAGCAGTACCAACCCCACCGCCCCCCATTTGCGCCCTTCCCCTGTTTCAATATGTCTCAAATTTGAATCACTTCGTCGCTAAGAAGTAACAAAACCACACACCAAACATTTGATCAGAGTCTAATCATCATTTCTTGAGATATCTTGATGACAGACAAATAAACAAACAGAGGCGAAAACATAACCCCGTCCAACTTCCAGTTGACGGAGGTACTTAAGGTACCGGGTACGATTGATTGAAAGAAATCAAGATACAGCCAATTGCTATCTGGCCTTGAGTCATTGATGACGTTTCTGCACTGCCTTTAGAAAAGGAGCAAGTTGAAAGTGTGACAAATTGAATAATCGGAGAAAGCTAGCATAAGAGATAAGCAAGAAGAGATTTTATGCTGAGGAAACCCTTTTTATTTGGTTCCCATTAAGAAAGGTAATTGAAATTGTTACATCATTGTGCGGCCCCTTTGTGTCCATTCAGTGGCTTTATTACTGTATCTTATAATACCAATTTCGCGACAAATGAATATTTGTATTACAATACAAAGTTTTAAATGTTTTGTTTCATATTTATCATAGTAGAATTAGTTTTACGTGTTAATTTTATAAAAACATTGAATATAATTAATATGTATAGTGGGCTGGGCCTATGCAATTGTCAGCTGTATCATCAACTTGAATGACTCGCTGTGTAACAAAACCACAAGACTTGTCAAGAATACTGGTACGAAGTATTGAGTTAGGCTAAGCGTTTAGGTATTTCTATTGTGTTCCTGATATGGAGGAATTCCGTATGTTGTATTTTATTAGGCACTGCAGTGTCAGGTAACGAGAGAATAGCTAGTCTATGCAGGCTATAGCTTGGCGTATAGGATTCTTGCCGAGTTCCTGTAACTTAGGGAGAATCATGTACAAAACATACCCCCCCGGCAATGTGAGTCAAATGGGGGTCATTGACATATAACACAGAGTAATTGCAGAATACCCTGCATTCTTGGTGTTTAAGAATATGGGGCTACACTGGGCCAATGGTATTTGCTATGTCAGAAGCTTCCGCACCCTCAAGAAACACAGGCTATAGGCCCTGCTGTAAATTCCAGTTCAATCCATTTGATGTTTTCAACAAGGTTGAAGTGGGTTGAACTGTGTTGAACTGGGTTTGAACTACACCTCCATCTATACTGATGGCTCCAAGGAAGGCAACAAGACAGATGCTGCTGCCGTCATCCAAGACATCACCCTCAGTAGCAGACTTCCCAAATCGTCCATCTTTTCAGCCGAGGCAAAGGCCATTCTCCTCACCCTCAACTTTATTGAGTACTCTCCGCTCAGCCACTTTGCCATTTTCTGCGACTCAAAGGCTGTTCTTACTTCTTTACTCAACCTTGAATGGAATAACTTCACATCCCACCTCCTCCTACAGAAACTCCTTTCGCCCACTCTCTGCAGGAAAAGGTTCTTTTCCTCTGGATACCCAGCCATGTCGGCATCCCTGGCAATGACAGAGCTGATGCAGCTGCTAAGCTTGCCCTCAACCTCCTTCTACCCCTTTCCCCCAAACCCTCTCTGACATCAAACCACTTATCGCTTCCCTTGTTCATGACCGCTGGCAAACTTCATGGAACCCCTAAATTGATAACAAACTCCATGTCATCCAGCTCACCATTCCGATCAAACCCACCATCAACAACCTTTCTCGTATCGACAACGTTCATATTACCCGTTTTAAAAATAGGTCACACCCACCTCACTCACTCCCACCTCCTTATTGGCTCCCCCCAACCCCTCTGCAACAATTGCCATTGCACCCTCACAATCCATCGCGTTCTCCTTGCTTGCCCCCTGTACAACCTTCCCAGAGCTTCCCTCGCTCCCCACAACTCAATTGCTGAGTTCTTCCAGAAAAATCTTCCGGATGAAATTATCTCCTTCCTTCATCATGCTTCCCTCTACAACCATATTTTATTCTCCTCTTCCACCCCCTCTCTCTACTTTGTTTTGTTTCACCCATGTACCTCCTCTCTCGATCACAGCCTTCTGACTTTTTGTTCTTGAATTTTTCTCATTCGCCCCCTGTTTCCTTTCCTTCCTACCTTTAGAATGATCTGACCTCTCAGGCACAATTTGACCCTTGTTGTCGTGGTGCCGTTAAGCCTTCATCAAACAAACAAACAACCTAGTTCAACCCAGTTCAACCTAGTTGTTCCATTTTCCATATTAATCTAGTTGAAAAAACCCGAGTTCAACCCAGTTGAACTGGAATTTTTAGCATAGTGGCTGCACTGGAATTGGTAGCAACTTGAGAGTTGGAGGCTACAGGGGCTACATTGGAATCAGGAAGACGCCTTTTAAATGATGTATACTCAAGATTAGTAGCTACAGGGGCTACGGTGCAGATTTTGACAATTTGAGAGTGAAGGGCTACGGGGCTACTGTACACTGGGAAAATAGGTCTTGAAAGCTTGTTCGAGCGATTAGGGCTATAAGGCTACACCGGTATTTTACTTCCGGTGTAGCTTTCTTCCAGTGTAGCCTTGCTACAGAGGGTAACGCAGGGTATTCTGCAATTGTGCCTGAAACAGTGACTCATTCTACCAAATTGTCAGTCACCAGAGTGATTCTGGGGTGAGTCAAATTTACTTCACACCCATTGATTTTGTACAGAGATGAGTGATTTTGGGTAAGTCATTTACACTAGAAATGTCAGTCACCTAAGTGACTGAGGAGTGCATCAATGTACATGTTTTGTCCACCCACTTTGGTGCAATGACTCACCTTGTCCAGGGATGTTGGGGTGAGTCACACAATTGACAAGTGCTTTAATATGATTTTGCTGAAAAGGGATTGTATTAATATTTCATGATACAGTAATATGCAATGACATAACAGTTAATACAAAATCAATCAGCATTAAAAAAAAAAATCATCAGAACCACAAAACCTTATTGTTCTGGGTTACTTTAGAGGAACAATTTCGCTTAGATAGCCAGCCTACCAGGTTGATGGATTTTTAAAGTTCTTTTTTTCCTCCAACAAAGTTGGTTCCATTGTCAGATCTTATTTTCTTGGGCACCCCTTTTCTGGCTATGAACCTTATGAGTGCATTGATGAATAAATCAGCATGCAATGAGTGTAGAGACTCCAAATGTACAGTATGGCTCTCATCGTCAGGCAAGTGAATAAACAACCATATCTCTTGATTTGGCTCCTTCCTTTCTTCACAAAAAATGGGCCGAAACAAACAACTCTAGTGTATGTGAACAGTGGATTTCCTGGTGTGATCCTGTCCATTGGTAGATCCACCATTCTTTGACATTCGACTTTGACCCTAAGCCTTCTACACATCACACACTAGCAGAGGACTTTGTTGATAGGGGGCGCCCTTGTGGTATCCAGTATTTCTGTTTGACCTTTTGACAATGTGTACTCTCTTCCAGAGTGCTTGGACTTCTATTCATGTACAGTACATGTCTCACAATGAGTTCTGTTACATGATGATCTTTAGACACTATGACTGGGTGTTTGGCTGTTTCACATATAGGTGTTCTCGTGAGCCTACCTTGTATTCTCAGCAGGCTGTCTTTACTCAAACAAGGGTCTTACTTATTGTAAGAGGTTGGAAAATGTTGTTTTTCTTCTTTGGATCGTATCATACCAAAAATGTGTGATTTTTAGCATATTTAGCTTTTTTTACTTGCATGTTGCTTCTTCATGTGGGCTTTGAAATAAGTATTTCTTTTTGCCTATGGTTTGCCATTTGTGTTTTCTCAAGTTTGCAAATAATGTGCTGCAAGTGTATTTTTAAGCTCTATGCCATTTCTAAACTTAAATAAGTATTTTCCATCTTCTTATGTTGATTGCTAATTTTATTTGTCAAGACTTCAAAATTCTGACTCAAATGAAATTACCTGTTCCCTTTAACTTACTATTACTTTAATGAAAATGTCTATTTTGATACATTTCTCAGTTTAGACTTCCCTTTGTGTATTCAATTACATCTAAGATGGTCATTTTCTTTGTGTATTCAGTTACATCTAAGATGGTCATTTTCTTTATCTTGTCTTTAATTGGTGGCTGTGGTTATTTCTCCTTCCTGTTTTCTTTTGTCCATCCAAGTCTGGACAGAAAGAGGGTTTTCTTTGTTTAGAGTATTATGGGATAGCCAAATGTAATATTATGGGATAGGCCACATGTTCTGGTCAGGAGTAATTTTAGATTTTGAAGAGACACTTTCAGGAGGCCATAGAGTACAGTTGGATTATCACCATGTAGCTTATCAAATACTGAATAATATCTTTTCACTCTTGTAAATATTGTACAGTATGGTATGTGGAGTAGAAATAGACTTTGCACTGTAGATGAACTTGTAATATTCCTGTGATGTTTTATCTCCGTTTTTTATATATTTCATGAAGTGCGTAAGAATCCACCAGCATTTGCAGTCCTCATACTGTAGATGCTGGCACATCCCAAAGGAGATCATGTCTCGCTCGTGCCCCTTACATTATAGATGGCACTCCTTTTGGTCACACTGCCATCCTTGGTCTGCAGTACAGAGATTTCATCCCAATAAGCCTTCTTCTACATAAATAGCATGATAGACCTTTCGGCAGCTTGTAGTTTTTTGACCTCTAATTTCTTTGGCATCAGTAACCTTCTATTGTTGAGCCAGACTAAAAATCTTCTCAACCAAGCCACTGCCGTGCGGTGCCGATACTAGCAGGAATATCTTCTCAAAAACTGGTCAGTAACATTTTCCTTGACTTCTACAGCACAAAACTTGATTTCTCGCTTGACTTCTTTGTCACCGTCCAGCAAATTTGGACAACCCTCAGGTAGTGTAGGAGGTTTTCTCACTCTGTTTCAGGGACTCCGGCCCCTGTAACCAACATTCAGAGGATAATAATTCAGCAGCTTTCAGACCTCGAGATGCATCATCTGCAGGATTCAATTTGGTAC
This sequence comes from Chiridota heheva, assembly GCA_020152595.1. NCBI lineage: Eukaryota > Metazoa > Echinodermata > Holothuroidea > Apodida > Chiridotidae > Chiridota > Chiridota heheva. Next base: position 423,527 of record JAIGNY010002877.1, read on the forward strand.
CAACATATCTCTTTTGGGTGGGGAGTGGTCCATCGTGTATGACAGCAACCATGTTAGCTACAAATGTCTGAAACCTTTTACTCCTTTTCTTGATGCACTGGAGAACAATCAAACTATTTGTCCAAAAAGTGGATTCAGCTATTTTCAGTGTTAGCTCTCTTCTAAGTAAACTATCCACTTTCACTGCCATGACTGCAGCTGATTGTTCTAATCTGGTTATCGTCGTCTGCTTGACGGTTGCCAGATGTGATTTTCCAAGTAGGAAAGAGCAGCGAGCCTGGCCTGACTCGTCTATCGCTCTGAGGTAGGATACAGTTCCATAAGCTTCTTGGGAAGCATCGCAGAAGTGGTGAATTTGAATACTCTCACTCCTTCTCTTAATGACCTTTGGGAAGAGATATGTTGGAACTTGAAACTTTTGAAAAATGATAAATCCCCTAACTACTTCTTCCACACCTTTTGATTTTTCGGCTTTTAACTGTCATCCCAGTCTGTGCCTGATTTGGATTCATCTTAAAAGATTTTCAGGATATACAGTGAAACAAATCCGAGATGATCGTAGATTGAGCTAACTGTCTTCAGCAGTCCTTTCCTATCATAGATTGGCTCTTTGTGTTTGATCATGATGCCAAAAACATCTTTGTTAGTGTGCCAATGGACATCCAGAGCTCTTTCCACCGGTAATGTTGCAACATCCAAGTCCATGTCGTTGATACCTTTGGCTCTCTCATCTGTGAGAATGGATTCAATGACCTCCTTGCTATTTGAGATTCATTTAGTGAATCTGATTCCTCTCAGAGAAAGTAGTGACACAACTCTTTAACAATTACTTTGGCGCTTTCAACTGTTGGTATTGACTTGAGACAATCATCTTCATAGAAATTATATTTCACCGTTTTTGCTGTATCTGGACTGATATTGTGTTGGTGGTCTTCTGCTGCCCTCCTCAGAGCAAAGCTGGCACAACTAGGACACCAACCACCACCAAAGATGGACTCATGCGATAGATCTCAGGAACTTGTGCAATATCTCCTTTCTTCCACCAAAGAAACCTCAACACATCCCTGTGTTCTTCGAAAACTTTGACATGAAGAAGCATGGCTTCAACATCTCCCATTATAGCCATGGGGTTCTCTTTGAATCTGAGTAGCACTCCGATAATACTGCTTGTAAGGTATGGGCCTTACAAGACTTGTTTGTTCAAGGAATACCACTACACTCAGAAGCACAGTCAAATACAGCTCTGAGCTTGTCTGGTTTAGCCTCACTTATTACTCCAATGAAACTATTTCAGTCATGACAGTTTTTTACCGTACAAGGCCCAGCTAACACACTGCTCTAACTATATGACTGGTACATACAGTGTACATCACGATGATTATGTAACGTTGTGTTGTACATTGCATTATTAATGCTTTGCAACCATTCATGGGCACATGTTCAGAGCTTACAAAATTTACCATGTTTTTTTTATCACAGAAACTTTAAAATATACACTTGCAGCCATTTTCGAGGCAATTTTGCTGTAACAAAATGAAGATGGACCTCCATTTTTACTAATTACTATTGACTGGAGGTATTTTAAAGTGTTTTGGAAGGTATTTCATGCTGTGTAAATCTTTGGGCCTGGGGCATGAGTGTATACACATTGTGAGGTCAAAGTTAGTTCATGAATGATCAAGTGAAAACTATCTCCATGTGTGCTTGCCCTATACTGAAATTTACTTGAATTTTGTTAGAATAACTTATTTTTAGTACAGTATACAGTGCTAGCGGGAATGAATGTGTCATTTACATTACCTTGGAATGCACTTGACAGGATTAGGTGGTAATGTTAAGTCGATTCCTGCGTTCCCTATTGTGCCAGAAAATAATCCCTTTTAATCAATAAAACTCTGTAAAGCTGGTTTGCTGTTGTCAGGAAATGTTAACCACAGAACTATTGACAGGGATGTTGTGCTTACCTAATCCTTTCAAACCAGTTCCACATACAACCTCACTTTGATATGCTGAAATTAAGCCTACTTGATTTAAGCCTAACGTTAGGCCTGATTAACAATAACAATCTAACAATGGGTTAACGTTACTATCCGACTATGCAACACTTGTTTTGCAAGCTGTCAAACAGACCCAGATTTACACATACTTAAAAGCATTACTTGTAATTTTCACAACAATTAAATGCAAAGATTAGAGAGTTGGAATAAATTGTACAAAAATTAAAAAAAGATTGCAAAATAAACGTTGCTAAGATTTCAGCGTGGTTTACAAACATGACCGCCATTTTCCAAAGAGGGTTGCATAAAACAAATTACAGTACAGTTGGGATTAACACTGGGGTTGGAATTATTTGTATACAGTACGCTAGCATCCAAGTGGTCGCACACCTCTGAAACTTGTACGGCACTTTATGTCATAAGAGTTGAAAACATATCAAAACCCTTGCAAGTTACTGCAATTTACTTGCTGGTATTTAATTTCAACATCATTTTAAAGTGCGTTAAAACCATGGATCATTATTTTTGACAACTTTTAACAGCCTTCTTGATAATCTGTAAATTGAATATAGGCCCCTACTTAAGCTTTGTGACATTTCACACTTATTTGTGGGTTGGCAATCGCGATGCTTACGTTGTGGTTATTGTAGGGATAAAAGCAGTTCGGCGAAAATTTTCGACGTGTGATTGCATTTTCACGATCGAAAAAAAAAAATGGGTTGTTTATCGTTTACTGAATCAACAGGGCTCCAACACCGGAAGGGGAGGACATGGCCCCAAATATTTTTCAAAGCAATGGTTTTTAAATGAGCCTTATGTAAATTATTCAAAATAATTATAACATCATTCTAGCCTTCCACCTCCTAAATGAAGCCTATGTAGAGGTCCTTAATTAAACGAAAATGCACATTCCTAGCAGTAGAAAGGGAAGGGGGCCTCAGCTTACGGGGAAAAAGCTCAGCTGATGAGGGAAAGGCTCAGCTGACGGGAAAAGGCTCATCAGACGGGGAGAAGGCTCAGCAGACTGGGAAAAGACTCAGCAGACTCAGCAGTCGACTGAACAGATTACTATACGTTTCTCCATACAACGATAATTAAGGAGGGACATAGCAGGTGCGGGTGAACCTGCCCCTCTCACCTCCCTTTCAAATTTAATATGCACAAATGTATCTCTGATCAAATAATAGTATTTTCGCTAATCTGCTAATGAGAAAAATACAGACAATAAATGATGAAAGACCAATTACTATATTTTATTTAACAAATGTATTTCATGACTGAATGCACGATGGAAATATACATAAAATTGATTACACTGTTGTTGTTTTTATTTAAATGAAACTGCAAGTGCGTGTTTTACAGTTTTAACTAATACTTCATGTCCTTTTATTTGTTATCTTTGTCAGTGACGTAAAAGCAGATCGCTACCAATATTAAATTTGTATTGGTTAAAAATTAGTATCATCAGCAGGGGCGATATCATTTTGTATTTAATTGGTAAAATCACAGGGACCCTTTCTAGTTCATTTCAGCCTCCCTCCCCCTCCCTTTCCCTCCTCACCTCACCTCTGGGATAAATCCTATATGAAACTGCATATATATATATATATATATATATATATATATATATATATATATATATATATATATATATATATATATATATATATATATATATATATATATATATATATATATATGTATATATATATATATATCATATATATATATATATATATCATATATATATAAATATATATATATAAATATATATATATATATATATATCATATATATATAAATATATATATATAAATATATATATATATATATATATATATATATACACAAAACAAATATCAGCAAGGTGTATTTAGTCCAGGGAAAAGTGCTCGATGTAAAACAGAGCATTTTATAAATAAGATTTGGTCGAGAATAACTACTGCATAACAACGTTAAAACACTACAAATTTGTTTCATAAGGAAAAATTAACAGTTCCTCACTCTTCAGGTGTTTTTGTTAGACTGAATGATGATATGATAAATGCATGACCTCGGTAACTTGAGTTCATCTATTTGGTATTGTTCTCAGTAAATACTTTCTGGAATGCCTACATGTCGACATTAATTCAGACCTTTTGTTTAATGTTGACTTCATAGGTTGGTATATAAGAAGATATTTTTCACTTAAACACAAATTGCAGCGCTTGGTTGCATTGGTATAGGCTCTTGCGTGCTTGAGAATGTTCCATCTGGTTTTGAATTCTATGTTTTTGTCTTTGAGTGACCATATGTATTTACTAAATTCAGTTTCTTTCCTTTTGTGTGAGTGCACAAAAGAACATTTGTGGTTATTGTATCTTGTTTTGAAGTCTGTTGCACAGAGTCCGACATAAGATTCTATTTTGTCATTGTCCTTCGTAGTTACAGTTGCTTGATAGATTAAACATTCTTCTTTGCATCTACCATCCACCGGGCATTGTTCTTTAACTCTGCAATTGCATTTTTTGGTTAAGGTTTCTTTTCAGTATCAATTATTGATTTGTTGTGAGTGTCGATGATGCAATTCAGATTGGGCATGCAGCTGTAGCTTAATTTGACAGTGTTCCTATTAAAGATTTTGTGCAGGGTATTGTTAGGGGGAAATTCCTCATCTAAAATTTTGAGGAATTGTTTACCAATATTGGTTTCGACATTTTTACTGTATGGGGGGTTATACCAAATGATTTTTCTGTTTCTTCTTTTAATTCCGGGTGCTGCTCTGTCTGTGAATTCGAGTTTATGTTTGTATCCACTCTTGGCGAGGGCTTCCTGATATTCTGCTGATGTGCCATTGAATGCTGTACTGCTGGATGAAATTTCGGATAGTCTTTTGTTTATGGCGATTGGGATATTTTTAATTATGCATGGCGGGTGGTTCGATTTGATATGTATATACTGGGGGTTGTTGTTTTGTTTCATGTAGGGTTTGTGGGTGCCTGTTGTTAGATTAAGGTTAACGTCCAGAAAGTCGACTACTTTGACATTTGCTACAATTGTTATTTTGAGTCCATTTTTGTTGAAGATCTTATTAATTTCTTGTTTCATTTTTTCAACTTCGTGAAAGTTGAATCTTCAAATGCGGCCAGACCATCGTCTCTGTAGAGTCCTATGTTCTTACCGAATTTTTGTGTCAATTCGGCCAGCATGAACGCTCCTACTAGTTCACATGACTCGGCGCCATCGAATGCCCCCATTGTGACGTCAAAGAAGTTATCCGATGACGTTTTCGACCACGGTGTATGCTGGCTATACATTATAGATTTTTTGGCGTGTAGTATTATCTTTCTGTCGTTCTCTGTAATGTTGATGAACTGTGATGCAAAATCTAATGCATCGTTCAGCAATTTTTCGTTGATGGAAGGGTAGAAGTCTATCACGTCGAACGATATGAATGTGGAATTTTGTTTATTTGGTAGTTTTTGAAACCACTCCAGGACTGCAGTCGTGTTCTTCCATTGGTCTATTCTGGTAGCATCAATGATGGCTTTGTTTATTTTCTCCAGTCTTGCTTTGCTTATTACTCCTATCTCAGATTTGGTTGGATTTATTAAGCGGCACGTGGGTTTGTTATTGAAGCTAGGTTTATGGTCCTTAAGAATTATGAAGGCGTCTTTCATAGCTATTGATTCGATACAATCGTCAAGTTTCAGTTTATTGGCAATTTCAAAAGCTTCCCTATTGATTGGCTGAACTTCATCGTGACTGATTTTCCTATAGTCTTTAGTTATGCTTTTGTTCAGCAGTTCATTGTACGTTGCTAGATCAAGTTTGTAAAAGTTTGTTGTTTTATCGGCTTTAACAAATATTTTATTCTCTCTATTAATTTGCTTTGCGTCAGCTTGTAAATTGTTTTGGAAGGTGCATTTAACTGATTTAAATTCAAAAAGTTATGGTTGACAATTAAAAAGAATATATTTACATATGAAAATATAAAGGTCAGACTCACACTGTAATACTGTACATCACAAATTTGCATACTGATGCCTGAAAATTATAAATGCTGTGAAATGGTAAATTTTTAAGAGCTTTTGATGGAACTTTTTGCTACTTTCATGGTTACCATAGATTTTAGAACAATTTAGTGTATAATATGTTGCCTCTACACATCCATGTAGACCTTTAAGAATAGTCGAAACCACCTTAAAAATTGAACATTTTCAGTTTCTTGTTCTGTTTATACAAAGACTGTGAGATCTATAGTTCTGTAGTTTTAAGCCAGCAATCACAATTGTGTGTATACTGTAGTGTACACTAGATTCTCCAGTTTATAATTGTATTGAATGTTGTTGCTGGAGGGGACCTGGGTAGAGATAGGCAGCTGTGCCACATATTGAGGCAAACATCATTGGAGGGGGTGCAGGAAGTGGAGATAGGCAGCGGTACCACCTATTGGGGCAAACATCATTAGAGGGGGTGCAGGAAGTGGAGATAGGCAGCTGTGCCACATATTGGGGCAAACATCATTGGAGGGGGTGCAGGAAGTGGAGATAGGCAGTGGTGCCACATATTGGGGAAAACATCATTAGAGGAGGTGCAGGAAGTGGAGATAGGCAGCGGTGCCACATATTGGGGCAAACATCATTGGAGGGGGTGCAGGAGGTGGAGATAGGCAGCTGTGCTACATATTGGGGCAAACATCATTGGAGGGGGTGCAGGAGATGGAGATAGGCAGCTTTGCCACATGTTGGGGCAAACTTCGCAACAATCAATTAAATTATTATGGTGGGGGAAATGCATTCAAGTGGGAGAGAATTCTCTCCTGAAGCACTGCCCACAACTTTAAATTTCAGAAAAAATATAAAAATGTGCTATATATACAGTACTGTACAGTGTACATTCAAAATAATAAATTGTTCAGTTTCAGGTTTCTGTGATTTAGAGGATTAAGATACAGTAGAATCTAAGCTGTGTTGCACCTTCTTTTAAGTACATTTACAAATAAGAATTGTTTGCCATCAAATTTTACTGGCAAAGGCCATTATTAAGTCATTTACATGTACACTTGTTTACTTTCTGTGTTACACTAACAGATTAATGCAGCTGCACATTTTTGAGTCACTTCAGGATGCCATGGGAAAAAGACAAATTACATTGTTAGGTAAATTATTGTAAAGGGGTTGAATTTTTTCAAACTAAGTGAGGGGACAGATTTTTAAAGTAGCAGGAGATCTGGTTAGAACACAGGGTTGTAAAGGGATAAGGCTGGAAGTCAAGAGCACTGATCTTATGTGAATACAAGTAACAAAATGCTGACTTAAAGTATTCAAAAATCTTATTTCTTAAGATGATATTGAAAGTTCGAAATTAAAAGTTGTATTAGAAAGAAAAAAATGACTAAACTCAAACTAGTGGTGATATTACATCACGTATCTTTGTATTTTATTTAATATATCAGGAAATTTTATCACTTACTATCGTTAAAAATACAAGTAAATTTGAAATGAAATACTGTAACAGTTATTAAGAAGGAAAGTGAGGAATGCCACTCTTTTGTAGTAAAATTTTGCATCACTGAAATAATCCTGTATTGGTCTCTATGCACCTGAAGAGCCAGATAAAATCCTCACTTCACATTATGTGTACAGACCCTTTGAATCTTGTGTAACTTACCCGACTTGCTATTTATAAGCAGTTAAGGTAGAAATTCTGCATGGAAATCTATCTCAAATTCTACCTATTTCCTGCTTCTGTTGTGTAAGTCTGCTTGATAAACATAACTGTTTTGAGGAGGAAGTTCAATGTAGAATTATAGGTAGACCAGAGGAAATAAAAGTTGCATTTACCTAATATCAGTTTATATCCCTTCCGATCCGTTCCAAATAAAATGATATAAACAATGAAGAGAAACATAAGAAAAGGGGGTCAAGAATACTGGATGTTTTCCCACAGGAAATAGCAAAGGCTAAAGATTAATTTGTTACTCGTAAGAAACACGATGTTATTTTAAGTGTTCATACATCATTTATAAGGATAGCTTACCTAATCTGCTTATCGCTGGTCAGGTAACCATGTGCTGGTTTATACTGTATGGGCTGTACATAGAAGGCAATATATGTTGGTGAAAAATAACAAATTGACTGCTAAATTGTCATCTGAGATCTACATGTATAGTGTCTTGCTATTCTACATGTCCCACTCCCCCTTTGGATTAAATTGATTGTTTATACTGACATTTTCTACCATATTTCTCTACTTCAATCTTTAAACATTCCCTTCTCCATTCTGTTGGCACCTTCAGCTTTGTATATTTGGTTAAAACCTCTCCAGATGGCACTATTACCCAGGGATACTCTTATATGTACCACATGAATCTAAACCATCGCTTACATAAGAATCTGAAGCTATTGACAAAATTATATTCTGGAATGATCGATGTACATGTACAGTACTGTTGTTAGAGCACTACTATTGAAAGTTGAATCTATAATTCACTGTTAGGTTTGGTAAGTGTATCATCTGTTCAAATACAGCCGTGTTAGCTGTACTGTGCTAATCCGCTTTTTGTGAAATCTTAATACTATACTGAACTATATTAAGGTTCAAAATGCAGTGAAAAAGCTTTTGTATTACAAGTCTTTTTTGTATTTCTTTAGGCCTGTCCATATTGCCATCAAATTGTGAAATAATAATAGTAATTATTTTATATAGTGCCCTTTCTATACAAGCATATTCAAGAGCTACCCAAATGGCGCATCATCCATCCATTAGCTCAGGGAAGTAAATGAATACCACGTTTTACACTTCTCTTCTCGAATAGTGTTTAGAGAACCAGGTACATGTAGGGTGTGACTGTCCTACCATCAGGACCGATGGCTTAACGTTCCCTACAAATGACGAGCTCCATTCAAGTATTGTCACTTCTCTCAACAGCTGAATGGGGAGCAGGAGCTGCAAATGATGTACTTCCACTTTAATATTCGGCATATCTGTTTGCATAGCTGTGGAAAAACTGGTTAAACCTGACCGGGGCTCCCAGTACCTCCAGCATCTCAGACGTGTGCTCTACCAACTGAGCTACCTTTGAGTGCTAGTTCGATTTGGTCCATTCCTATTTGTTTCTAAATATTTCTGACTCCAGGGCAGGAGTGTAGAAGAGAAGGACTGTTGTGGGTTTGATAACTATTGATAGCTTTGCAGCAGTGGGTCCCTGCTTCTTGCTTTAATTTCTATATGTTGATATTGATTAATGATAATAACAATATTTCTATATAGAGGTGCGCCAAATCCTGCATGTCATTAAGAACAAATTAAACAGCTCAAAGGACTTTAAAAAGTCTAAAGTTCAAATTAAAACAGTGGATTTGGAGGCTTTCTGGAAGAGGAGTCTTTATAAATCTTTCACAAGATATAATCCATGTTTGTATTATTCCATAGGTGAATGGACAGTTTAGTACTAAAGCCAATTCCAGGGGAATCTTCCCATTTTGCCCAAATTGACTTGAGCAACAAGCTGATCATCAAAGCACAACTCGGAGATGACATCCGGCGGATCCCCATCCACAATGAAGAAATCACATATGATGAACTGGTGCTTATGATGCAGAGGGTATTTAGCGGGAAGCTGAATAGTAGTGACGAGGTTGTCATTAAATACAAAGATGAAGGTATGAAATGGATATATTGTATTATCTGTTTATTGTATCATGGTTGCCCTCTGATATTTGGTTGTCTTGGTCAGTCGGAGGAGTAATTTGTAAATCCCTACTGTACGTGTATCTCCTTCTAAATATAACAATTTTGGACAAAACTTGTTGGAACAATCACACATTCTGCTACACTATCTGTTATGCAAAGTCCAAAAATGTTTCATTACATTTCCTAGATCAAGCTTGAAATTAATTGGTAATTTTAAGGACTATGTTTGAACAAGTTAAGTAACAAAAGAAATGTCCCATTCCACAAACTCTCTGCTGTATAATGATCTGAATTTTCCCCAACAAGGTCACCGCTATCCTACTCACCATCCTCAACCACATTTGGTCCTCACACTCCTTTCCCTTCTGGAGGACAGTTATCATCACCTCATCCCCAAATCGGGGAAGGACATTACCGACCCCTCCAGCTACCGCCCCATCGCCCTCACCTGCTGTCTCTGTAAAATTATGGAAAGGATCCTTGAGACCAACAGAATCTTCTCCCTGCACCAAAGTGGCTTCCAGAAACATTGTAATACCCTGGACCAGTCAATCACGCTCGACACCGCTATCCGGGAATCCTTTGCAAAAAAGGAACACCTTATTGTCATCTTTTTGACCTCGAGAAAGCTTTGACACTACTTGGAAATATGGCATTACCCAAGCTTCACACCATTGGCCTCAGAGGCCACCTGATTATCTTTATTCAAACTTCCTCTCATCAAGGCGGTTCCAATTTCATAATGGCCACACCCTCTCCACCCCTAGCCCCAAGAAGAGGGTATCCCCCAAGGCAGCATCCTCTCCCCCACTCCCTTCAACCTGAGCATTAACAACATTACGGACAGCCTTGGCCCCAACATCAAACGTGCCCTCTACATGGATGACTCAACCATCTTCTACTCCTCCCCTAGCTTTTCTCTTATCGAAAAAAGGCTCCAACTTAGCCTCAACTAGCTGCAAAATTGATGCAAGAATAGCTGTTTTAAATTCCCCAAAGACAAGACAGTCTGCATGCACTTCTGTCATTTCAACAACCTCCACCCCAACCCAAACCTTGTGCTCAATGGCAATCACACCCCTAAAGTTGACCACACTAAGTTCCTGGGTTTAACCTTTCACCCCAAGCTCTCCAAAAACAACACATCACCAACCTGAAACAGAAATGCAACAGCATCCTCAACCTTCTCTGCCTCCTCTCCAACACAACTTGGGATGCGGACCCCACGCTGTCCTAAAAATCTTCAGGTTCACCATCCGTGCCAAGGTTGACTACGGGAATATTGTCTACAGTGCTGCTCACAACTCTTATCTAAACCACATCAACACCATCCAAAATGAAGCCCTCAGGCTTTGCTTGAGTGCCTACAGGGCCTCCCCCATCACAAGCTTTCATGTTGAAGCCAACGAACTCCCATTTCTGCTAAGGTGTAGAAAGCTTAGCCTTTCCTGTGCTTTTGGAGTTGTCACCAACACCCAAAACCCTGTATACAAGCTCATTAGGTACCCCAATTTCTCCACCTTCTTTGAGAGGACTAAAACTATTGCCCTTCCCTTCAGCTTCACAAAACCCAACCTCCATCATCTCAGCATCAATCTCACCATTCTTGGCACCTTCTCCTGGCCCACTTTTCCTCCCTGGGCCACCCCCATCTCTTCTATCCACCTGGGCCTCTCCACTCATCACAAACCCAAACCCACCCCAACCTTTTCATCAACCTCCACAACCAAATCAAAGACCAACTCTCAAACTACACCTCCATCTATACTGATGGCTCCAAGGAAGGCGATTAGAGAGCTGCTGCTGCTGCCGTCATCCAAGACATCACCCTAAGTAGCAGGCTTCCCAACTACTCGTCCATCTTCTCGGCTGAGGCCAAGGCCATCCTACTCGCCCTCAACTATATTGAGTACTCCCCGCTCAGACACTTTGCCATCTTCTCAGACTCCAAGTCTGTCCTTACTTCAATCTTAGGTGGGGTGCCCCTCCCTGCAGAAAAATTATTTTTTTCTTTTGGATACCCAGCCATGTTGGCATCCCTGGCAATGACAGAACTGATTCAGCCACTAAGTTTGCACTCAACCCCCTGCTACCCCTTTTCCCAAAACCCCTCCCTGACATCAAACCACTTATCGCTTCCCTTGTTGGTGACTGCTGGCAACCCTCATGGGACTTCCAAATTGACAACAAACTCTATGACATCCAGCCCACCATTCTGACCAAACACACCATCCACAATCTTGCCCGTATCTAATGCCCACATTACCTACCTTAGAATAGGTCACACCCACCCCACTCACTCCCACCTCCTTACTGGCTACCCCACCCCTCTGCAAAAATTGCCATTGCCCTCACATTCCACCATATCCTCCTTGCCTGCTCCCTGTACAACCCTTCCAGAGCTTCCCTCACCCCTCACAACTCCATACCCAGCTCTTCCAGAAAAATCCTCCAGATAAATAATCTCCTTCCTTTATCATTACTTCCCTCCTCAAGCATATTTAGTCCTCCTCTAACTCCCCCTCTACCTACTTTTGCCTTATTTTGCACCCCTGCACTTCCTCTCTCAATCCCAGCTTCCTGGCTTTTAGTCCCCGTACTTCTCTCAGACTCTTTTTCTTTTCTTCCTACTTCTGGAATGATCTCACCTCTCATGCACAATTTGACCCTCGATATCATGGTGCCGTTAAGTCTTCATCAAACAAACCAACAAACAAACAAACCTGCCCCTACCCTCCCCCCACTTCTGCAGTCAATATGGACCTTTGTTGAGATCAATTTGAAACTTATTTGTTATTCACCTCCACATGGAATGGGAAATGGGGTAACATTTTGAGTAACAATTTGGTATTTACATGTTGAAGTTAGTAAATATGTAATTTGTCTAATATTTCACTTCTTTGTTCATATACAGTACATGGTGTATCGTAGGATATGTTCAAGAATTTTTGTAATTGATTTTAACTGCAACCACCTTACAAAACCCTAAATCAATATTTTTAAAAGTAGCTCATCAATTTCAGTGACTGAATTTTTAGAATAAAATAGAAGGTGTAAGAGAATATTGCATACAGATTTTGAGCTACTGTATCTTCCCATTCACATCACAATTTTTCATATATTGATATAACCAACTACAGTTTTTTCTTCTTCTAATTAACTCAAAATTAAATGCTCTTTTATTGACCTATAACATTAACAAGTTAAAAATTGTATATAATGTTAAGCACTATGAGTATTATTTTTAGATTGATTGATTTATTGACATTTTGGATATTATACAGGTCTTTGCTTTTTATCATTATAGATGGAGATCTTATTACAATCTTTGACAGCACAGATCTTTCTTTTGCAATTCAATGTAGCCGCATTCTTAAATTAACTCTTTTTGGTAAGTACAGTATTTAACGGTATTTCTTATAAGATAACAATACAAATCTGCATCTTATAAGACACAGAATCCAGAACAGAACTGCTCAATGCGCCTGGGAAAAAGCACAGAAAATGATTGAACAAAAAAGGAACGAATTAATTAATCAAAATATAAATGGAAAAATGAGTTTTCAGATTTTTTTGTCATTTTGAAAGGAATTTTTTTATATCCTGTTGTATTTTTCTCTGTATTTCCAGTTCATCAAATTTTCTTACTCTTTGATTTTCTTTTAGTGAATGGTCAACCAAGACCCTTAGAAGGTGACCAAGTAAAGAATTTAAGACAAGAACTGCAGCTGATAAGGAATCAAGTTAACCACCTTTTAGATAGTCTAGAGCCAGCCCAACAACAAAGAACAGAAGGTGAGTTTTTAAGAATATCCAGCAGTGGTGGAACAGAAAAAGAAGAATAAGAAAGGGGGGGGGGAAGAGGGCTGAAATGGACAATGAGTTTTGAAGCCTAAAGGGTTTGAGATCTAGGCAGCCATAGCACTGGTGGAGGCCAGGGGGCAAAGCCCCAGAAGTTCTGCGATTTGAGGCATTCCTGGGGTTAAAATCTTGCCTAAAAACACCGTCAACTTGCTTCAAGCAGATTGGAAATCTGTCTTAATGTGGTGATACCTCACAGTAAATTGAATTTTAGACATTTAAGAACAATTTTTTTGGAGGGCTTAACATATTTTAAGCCCCCTCCCCACATGTTTTGTTGAGGGGCTGAGCCCTGATTCTGCTGCCAGTGAGAATATCAGACTTCTTTAGGTTATAGATGATGATGTTAGATACTCTTTACAAAGAAGCCAAACTTCAACACAAAACGAGACCCTCATGTTCCCAGGATTACGTTATGTCGGCCATTACCTCTGTGCAGCCAAAAATAGCTCAATATGTACCTCATTATTACCCTGCTCTAATATAATGCCAAATGAAGAAGCATAAGGACCAAGTTTAATGTCTTTCTTATGACCCGACCCAGAGAGGGGTGGGGGGAGGCAAAGTCTTTGGTCCCCTGATCAAATAGGGGTAGGGTATCAATGACCAAAAGGGTCGTTTACAAGGTTGTAATGCAGCATGAGGTTTGAGGCAGTGGCGTATTCAGCTTTCGGAGCTAGGGTAAAGGTAATTATCAGACAAGGGTTTTACCCAGAGGTGTTATAGGAAGCAGCAGGGGCTGATTTCACCTTACCGATTGGGGGTAAATTTATCAACTAAAGATGAAGGAAAGTTGTGGTAAAATTATTGGAAAATTTGGTAAATATTTGTAAAAATTATTATAAATTTGTGTAACTTTTAAAGAAGTAGAGCAAAATTTCCTGAAAATGAAATTTAATCCCCTAAAAATGGAAAAAAACATCCAAAAATGGAAGAAATTGTCCGAAATGAAAGAAATAGAAGAAATTTTTCCGAAAAATTAAAGATAATTTCCTGAAAATTGTAGAAAATTTCCAGAAAATTGAAGAAAAGTGCCGAAATTGAAGAAAATTGCCTGAAATCAAGAAAATTGTCTAAAATTTGTCTAAAATTTCCTGAAAATTGTCCAAAAAACAAAGAAAATGTACCAAAATAAAAGAAATTGCCAGAAAATAAAGATTTGGCCGATATTTAACATAATATTCATTTTTTGCAGTTTATTTCCCTAATATGTATAGCATATTGTTTACTAGTATAACCTACAACTTACATTTTACAAACAGAATTTTACCAGGGGGTGGGCAAGTTGCCCCCTGACTCAATATGCCACTGGTTTGAGGCACTTTAATTAGGAACGAATCTTTAAAATGATATCTCTTGAACAAAATGTAGCACTTCATGGAAAAGTTAGAGGAAAAGTAAAAGGGTAGGCAAAGCAAAAAAGAAATATAATTACAAGTGGACATTTATTACTTCTCACAGTGATAAATCCACAATCTTGGACAAAACTTACAATACTTTGTTGATTTCACTCTGTGTATGTTTTTTAATATGATGTTGTGTATACATGCTACCACCCATCCCACCCCTTTAAAATGTTTTCACAGAATGTGAAAATGATCTGAAAATGATCTGAAAATAAAGAATAATCTCTTCAGGAAATTAGTTTTCACCAACTTGAAGAGTAAAACAGTTTTTCCTGGCAATTTTCATCCAAGGATGCTATTCACATTTACATACATTCCCCAGCTGTCTATTGGTCACATTTTCAAATATCATTGTGATGTTGTCGTTTATTCACAGTTGTGCAGGATGCACCCATTATTAACCAAGAAGTGCAGCGCGCAGTGAGCAACGGTAGTCAGGTGAACGCCATGTTCGATCCCATGAAGCAACAGGAGTCTGCTGCCGTCATGACGAGTTTTGGATTGGCGAAAGAAGGTTTGGGTTTATTTGCTTCTTTTCAAAGATAGGTCAAAGGTCAAATAAGTTCGTCTCATATGTAAGAAAAATTAAAAGGAAACAATATTGTGCAGAACTACTCAATAGCTTATTCTGCATAAGAGATATTACAGTTTTAAAGTTCTGTCTCCTATAAATACTGTAGAGTTTATTGGTGTGGAAAATGTACTGTAGAAGGTTGGCACCCGCATCCTCACTTTCTTCAAACTTTTTTCTGGTGGTAAATTATAATTTCTTTGCTTAATTAGATTCTATTGTACTAATTTCTTGACAAATCCAATGGCTTTTAAGCCACATAATCTTTAGCTTGCCCTTAATCTCCTCCTTTCCCCTTTTCCCAAAACCCTCTCTGACATCAAACCGCTTATCGCTTCTCTTGTTCGTGACCGCTGGCAAACCTTATGGAACTTCCAAATTGATAACAAACTCCATGTTATGCAGCCCACAATCCCGATCAAATCCACCATCAACAACCTTTCTCGTATCGACAACGTTCATATTACCCGTCTTAGAATTGGTCACACCCACCTCACTCCCACCTCCTTATTGGTTTCCCCCCAACCCCTCTGTAACAATTGCCACTGCATCCTCACAATCCAACACGTTCTCCTTGCTTGCCCCCTGTACAACCTTCTCAGAGCTTCCCTCGCTCCCCACAACTCAGTTGCTGAGTTCTTCCAAAAACATCCTCCAGATAAAATAATCTCCTTCCTCCAGCATGCACTCCTCTACAACCATATGTAATTCTCCTCTTCCACCCCCTCTCTACTTTGTTTTTGTTTTACCCATGCACCTCCTCTCTCAATCACAGCTTTGTGACTTTTGTTCTTGAATTTCTCTCATTCTCTCCCTGGTCTCTTTCCTTACTACCTCTAAAATGATCTGACCTCTCAGGCATAATTTGACCTTCGTTGTCGTGGTGCCGTTAAGACCTCATCAAACAAACAAACAAACAAACAGAATCTTTATAAAAAAAATATTAAGTATACTGTACATAAAGAATTTGCGGAATAGGTGGATTTAAGTCTGATTTTTAGCTGTTTTTACACAAATGAGACAAAACTTAAACAAGTTTTTTGAATTCTTTATCACCATGAAGTTTTTTCTGATGTCCTATTTTATAGAAACTGGACTTCATCACTGAACTTACTTCATCACTGAACTAATCCTTTGGTTAAACAGTGGGTACTATAATTATTTATGTTACAAGATGTGATTGTGAAGATTTGGTTACAATAAAGATGAGGTTTAACAATAACTAAAATCTAAACCATTCGTGTGATTTAATGAAGTAAAGTGATGAGAATTACTGTTCTTAATCACATTGTCCTGTATTGTAAAAGATTTCTGCTAATAAAGTTTTTTGGATAATTTTCTGTTGTTTAATTTTCAGAGACTGAAAGACCAACGTCTCCAGCTGATAGCCTCTCAAGTGTTGGATCATCCAAAAATCCAAGACAACCACAGTATGGATCCCCTCATCATCAGGGGCAAGAAGGGACCCCACTTGCACCCCAACCCCAACAACAGCTGGCTCCATCTGCCCCAACAGCTCCGCCCACCCAACAGCAGCAGTATGGTGAGTTATTGAATTAATGTTAGATGTTATCATATTCTATGGTCACTTAATAAATGCTCCGACATTCAAAAAGCCTTTTTACTGGGAGTGAAAAAATAAATAAAGTTATTATTTAACCTTTGAGTTTGGTAGTATTATTTGCTTTCATGCTGTTTAGTCTATTTCAAATGTTGATTTTGGTGAATACCACATGGAAAAGCAGCGCTCAACCTTTTGAAGAATCAGATTTAGTCGAAACAGTTTTCTCAAATCTACAACAGTAAAATGCAACGTAGAAGCTTACAATCGATTGAATACAAAATTTGATTAAACATAATTTTTATTAGATGTACAAAATTTCTGTTGGATGTATAGAATTTGTATTGGATTGTTCACATTTAGTGTGTCACTTAAATTGGTGGAGCATCTGCATTAATGATGCTCTAGTTTATTTTCTCATAGGGGGTAGCTTGGAAAAGTTGGGAATGGTGTTTACACTTGTGGATAAAATGGCCGTCCTTAAAAAAGGACCTCAAAAGTGACCCACAATTTTCTTTGTATTTGTTACTGAAATGCTTGGATTGCAAGAAGATCTAAAATGGCAGAGTGTAACACTTCTAACAACCTAGAAGTTTAGCTGTCTTTATGTTGTTTGTGTTGTCAGGCATTTACTTTTCCCTTTTTCATTAGAACAGAAAGAATTGTTATATGTTTGGTTGAAAGAGTCTTTGCAGTGGGTCAAGCAGTTGTCTGATGAAATGATTTGCCTGAAAGGAAAGGTTTGATTTGTCTGCATTTAGATGAGGGTTTCAGTACTCTAATGACCAAAATGCTTATAGATGCATCCATTTATAGGATTGGCAAAGAGTTCAGTTGACTCAACATCAAAGCAAAAGAGACACAAAACAATATTTCTTGTAGATCAGCATGATTCTCTTGCAAACCCATGCTTATAATTTTCCATAGGTGTTAATGACCCTAATTTTCCATAGGTGTTAATGACCCTAATTTTCCATAGGTGTTAATGACCCTAATTTTCCATAGGTGTTAATGACCCTACTTTTGCCATGAAGGTGTTTGCAGGTAGCTGCAGTATTTTCACATTTGTTATATTTCCTGTTATCCTCATCCATGCAAAATCTTCACCGTAGCTGCAACTCATCCACAACAAGCTGCTAGTTCACAACAAGCTGCTGTTCCGCAGCAAGCTGCAGTCTCGCAGCAAGCTGCAATGTCGCAGCAAGCTGCAGCTTCACAACAAGCTGTGGTTCAGCAGCAAAAGTCAAACATCCAGGCAGAAGTGAGGCTGCCACAACAGCATCAGCAGCAGCCAAAATCACAGCAAGCAGGCCAGGGTTATGGTAAGACCTGACAGGCAAGGTTGCGATCACAAACATGTACTTCTAAACAGTCAAGAATAACCATGCACATTAAGTATGTTTTTATTCAACTACAAAAGTGAAACATTTTGATCAAATCAAGCATTTTTTTATTTTTGATAAAACATCCCTTGTGCGTTCCTTTTTCAACCAAAACGGGCAAAAATAAACATGCACCTTAATGACTTATTTAATTAAACTACAAAAATTAAACAAATTTTGTTCAGATTGACCAACTATTTTGTTTTGATATAAAATACCATGTATTCTTTTTCTTTAATTTTCTCCAAGAAAAGAAAATTCTGCATATTTTTTCTTTTATTCCTACCCAAATTGGTACTGCTACATTTAGACAAATACAGTAAGTCTTTGCAGTGATCGAGTACAGTATGCCATTGGTCACCAACAGACATCAGTTTTAGCTGAAGGCTCCAAAATGTCTGCCTTTTTAAGATACTTGCTAGGTACTGAAGTAAAGTATTATACCCACAATGACAGTATTTGATCTCCACTGTCAACATGCCAGCAGGTCTATAATCAATCAAACAGAATGGTCCCCCAAATTGTGTGCACTAATGCAGTGGTCATGTCTCTCATTTTAGTACCAATTTGTTTGTAGAGCATATAAATTACCTCTGAGGGTTCTCTGCACTTTAAATCATCAAATTCTAAAACATCAAATTTGATTATATCTGTAAACATTTGATAGCAATTAAAGATATTTGAAAGCAATGAAAGATATTTGATAGCAATTAAAGATAATTCCTTTATCACATGCCATTTTCTTTCATGTGTAAAGCAGCAAATTTATTCTCATTGCAAAATTCATTTCCCAATGCAATTTTTTTAATGGAAACTGGAACTGCAATTTCTCTTTTGAAAGAAAAACAGTGAAAAGAGGATGTGTTCTACCTTAAAAGTAGAAATCTAGTTTTGAAACAGAAATTTTCATTTAGGGATATTCTCTAGTCATGGCTGATGCTACTGTAGAAATACATGTAGGATTGATCCTAACCTTTTAAGCATTGCATGCCAGCAGCTTTCTGTCTTGCCAACAATAGAATAACCTGTCACCTGCATCATCTCACTCACACCTTGGAAACAAATTGATGTCTTTCATGACATCTTTGCTTGTATCCATGTAATAGTCTGACTCATTTCTGCCATTTTGCTTTTTTTTGTGACGATAGAAGGAGCTTGTAGTTCTTTAAGTTGTATGATAAATAGTGCTGTCATGACATGTTGATTATCGCGATCGCGATATCCTTTTCCCACGACATAAAATATGTTTCTCGCGACATATCGCAAGACCAAAAACTAATGCTTAACTAAAAAATGTACGCACAACTAGGCTAGGCTACTTCATACTTTACGATTCTAACGTTACGATATTAAATCTAAAAGTCAAGTTAAGGCCATTAAAAACATGCAAAAATACAGTGAAACATAAAAAACTAAATAAAAATTGTGCTCCATCATCCCACACTGGCACCCTCAGATGTAAATTGGCAAAAAAAGAAAAATTGGCCCAGAACATGCGTCTCAGGCTCTCACTTTTGAGGATTCACGGTCACGTTGACTGAATTACCAAACACGTGCATGGTGCGTGATGAATGTAATAGTCACGCAATCATGCTATCTGCTACAATGCTAGATCTGCAAATCATTTTTTGTATACGTTCATCATAATAGAAGTAATGTTTGAACAGTTTGTGTGGTGAGTCAGTTTGATTGAAAGTCTCACGACATGCCAATATATCACGATATTCCATTAAACTCTCGTTCCCATGTAAAGCCTTGCATAGTGAAGCATGTTGTCAGTCAAACAACTCATGTCAGCATTTTATGCACAGCTGTAGGCAACATTACTGATGAAATTAGCCAAAAGGAAATCCCTTTAAATTCCACACAAGATTGATTGTTTTACAGTTTTCTGAGTGTTGGGGATTGAAAATTAGGAATAAATCTGAATAACAACATGGGGCAACAATCATAGCTGTTGTAGCTGATCAAATTATTAGGAAACATGCAGACATGACTGATGACACATTCAGAATCATAA
This sequence comes from Chiridota heheva, assembly GCA_020152595.1. Taxonomy (NCBI): domain Eukaryota; kingdom Metazoa; phylum Echinodermata; class Holothuroidea; order Apodida; family Chiridotidae; genus Chiridota; species Chiridota heheva. Next base: position 444,002 of record JAIGNY010002877.1, read on the forward strand.
ACACAGGTCACAGTCCTTACAAGTCAAATAATGTATTTATGAAGAAAATATTTGTTTAAATTTTTTAGGGTCACACCTATCTTTAGCTCCATAGACAAACGAAGTCCTTACAGCATCTTAACTTCAAATAATGATTTCATTGGTGCTGTTTAATATCAGAAATATGACCCGTTGTCACTCATCTTATATTTGCCATAGATAAAATGAACCAGTTTATGTTTTTTCTTTTGGTATTTTGCGCTTTCTTGATTAATGCACTCAGAGTAACAGGTATGTGAGTGTTGGAACTTGCTTTCATTTTGATGATTTTGCTTTGGAAAAAGTTCAACATCATTCAAACATGACCAAGGAGCTTCTGTTTAAGGAAGAGAGCACTTCATGTGTTGATAACTGTGGAGATTTGGTACCAAAAGGTAGCCTCCATTTTGGAATGCAGGAAGTGACAAAAGGAATCACTGACCATGTTTGAATCTTGACAAGTATACTGTATGGCAAACCAGCATGTATTATATTGTTACTTTAAGGTACTTACTTCCTCTGTGATTATATAGCACAGAATCTTAAGGTTCTCTGCACTTATCAAACACCAAAATCCACAAACAAATAATTCAAAAAGTAAAAAGATATGAAGACAAAACTAGTTCTTTATACATGCTTCTCAAACAGAATTTTGTTTTTGTATCACATGCGAAATAAATTCCAACATGGAGGCTCCATGTTGGTGCTATTTATTTGTGAAGTGTGCCCTTTACTGGTACAATCTCCTTGGTCTGACAGATATCATCACTTCACTTTAATTGACATTGTTCTAACATTTTATCTTGTAATCACTTTTTATAGTTATATGTAGTATTTGCTTATAGTGATGTATAAAACGCTAGGGTCAAGTCAGTTTTTAGTCTCATTGTTTACAATTATTGATTGACATGCAAGTGGGTTTGCTATTTAATGGCACACTATCAGCAAAATTAAAAAGAGCTGCCTGGGAATGGTGAGGAGGGTAAAGGCCTCCTTGAATACACTTTTTCAAACTGATTTTACTTAAGTATTTCAGCCAATCAACTGCTGGGAATTTTCCCATTTTATTCAACCAATAGGCTGCAGTGGCTATAAGCAACAATGCGTGCACATGATAACTTCAGTTTAACACATTTATGATTAGTGTTTAAAAGCATTTTGTTTATATGCTTGGTCCCATTGCCCAAGAAAGGATAGCTAAGAAGGCTCAGTATTTGATTGCTCGATAAGATTCCCCAGTGTATGATTGCTTCATTATGGTCACATGAATCTCGGACATGTGACATTATGTAAATTATTTTCTGGAAATTGTTGAATCAGATTTAATAATGTCTGTAATAAAGCCTGTTTCATAAAGTTTAGCGATACATTGAGTGAATCTTTTGATACTAAGTGCTGTTTTGTCAAGAGTACAGATATGTTTAGTCTATAAAGATGTTTTGATTAATTCAAAATGTTCTAAGCAATATATAAACTGATAATCAGTGTCACAACCATGGGCCTTCGGGGCATACGGGTCCCTGTATTTATGTTTGGACAGTGAAATGATGCGAGCTCCCTGATGATCAAATTTGACCGTGTCTGTGGGGTGCACCACACCTTACATCCCTGCTTGCACCACTGCTGGTCATATCTAGATTCAGCATGGAAGTTCTAGCTTGTTCTAAGTTATGATTGGAATGTTCCTTTTTATCACTTTTTATCTTGTACAGAACTGTCTTTCTGCTGAATTGCATGTAAATCTATCTATGCCACATGAAGGTCTAAGGACATCTAGAGCTAATATTGACTAAATTGTTTCAAAATGATGAAAATCACACAAGGAAGAAAGAACAGCAGGATTATGCAAACCTGTTTATTTGTTCAATTTCAGGTCTACATTTGCTCAAATATGAAAAGTTGTGATGTCATTCAAGTGACTACAGTACAATCTGTTCCTCAAATGAATCTCCCTCTCACTTCTTAATCCTCTGAAATATCTGGAACCAATGAGACTTATCCTACTATATATTTTTTCATGTTGAAGTTTTTCCACAAATATCTGGTAGATGAGAAAAGGAATTAGTTCAGTAATCAAGGAAGTTTATCTTATATGAAACTTTGGACTTTGATAGAAACAAGATGGTGAAGACTACTTTTTGACTATTTGAATTATTTTCCTCAAATTGTATTCAGGTGGTAAATTATAATTATTCTTTTACCTGATTATTTGTGTTTTACTTTCCTGACATATCAGTGGTTTTTGCCACAAAATTTACAGAACAAATCTGATAAAATACTAAAGACTCAAGATATGACATCACAACTACAGTAGTCTGATTTCTATCGTTTCTAGACAAGTGATACCAAATTTAAAACTTAGATATCTCTTAATGGAATATGATTTTTGAATGCTTTTTCATTATTTTGATTTTTTTAAGTCCTTTTTGGTTGCGAAACGATAGCATCAGGATTATATGCGGTCATGATGGCGTATTTGTGTATGTATGTGTGTGTGTATAGGTGTGTGTGATGCCCAGCTCATAAACGCAATATCTCAAAAATGATACACCAGATTCTTGCCATATGGGGTACACAGATAGCCCATGGTCTGTAGATGTGCCCTATTATTTTTGATGGTGATGTCATGCATATTAATGAGTATGCAGGGCTTAATGTAAAAATCTGGAAATGTTAATATTTTAACGACCGCATGTCTGTTTTGTTTCATATTTGGTGTATTATCTCCTTCCTTCATCATGCTTCTCTCTACAACCATATTTAATTCTCCTCTTCCACCCCCTCTCTACTTTGTTTTTTGTTTCAACCATGCACCTCCCCTCTCGATCACAGCTCTCCGACTTTTTGTTCTTGAATTTCTTTCATTCTCCCCCTGTTTCATTTCCTTCCTACCTCTAGAATGCTCTGACCTCTCATGCACAATTTGACCCTCATTGTCATGGTGCCGTTAAGCCCTCATCAAACAAACAAACAAAAAATTTAGCTAATTTTGGTGTTAGCTAATGTGTACATGTTTATGATGTAAAAATGTTATATTTCATTAATGTGTATATTGGGCGGGGCTTAATCCGATTTTGCTGAAAAGAGCTTGTAAACACAGTTTCAAAAGAATGGTAAACTGGATTCATGTCATATGTGGTACACAGATAGCCCATGGTCTGCTGATGTGCCCAATTTTTTTGGTGACTAGACCATGCATATTAATGAGTAGGCATGGCTTAGTGTAAAAATCTTGCAGTGTTCATATTTTAACAATTGTATTGTTTGTTTAATGTCATATTTAATAAATATGTTGTTAGCTAGTGTGTACATGTTCATGGTACCAAAATATTTAATTTCATTGATATGCATATTTGGCGGGGCTTAACATGATTTTGTTGAAAGGAGCTTGTAAACACAGCTTTTTAAGAATAATACGTGGGATTCAATTCATATGTGGTACACAGATAGCCCATGGTTTGCAGATGTGCCCTATTGTTTTTGGTGGTGATATTATGCATATTAATGAGTAGGCAGGGCTTACTGATAAAATCTTAAAATGCTCATATTAAAAAAAAAAAAACATGTCTGTTTTGTTTCATATTTGGTGTATTTATGAGTTTAGGTAGTGTGTAAATGTTAATAGTACCAAAATGTTAAATTTCACTAATATCCATAGTGTGGGCAGGGCTTAACATGATTTTGTTGGAAAAAGCTTGTAAACACAGTATCTCAAGAATGATACGTGGGATTTATGTGGTACACAGATAGCCCATGGTCTGATGTGCCCTATTGTTTTTGGTGGTGAGATCATGCTTATTAATGAGTAGGCGGGGCTTAATGTAAAAAAACCTGAATTGTTAATATTTTAACAATCGTATTGTTTGTTTTATATCATATTTGCTACAATTGTGATGTTAACTAATGTAGTGTGTTGATATGCAATGACATGACAGGTAATACAAAACTTGCAAATCAATGAGCATATAAAAAGAGCATCGGAACCACAAAACCTTCAGGTTCTGGTTCATATAAGATGATCTTGTTTGACCACTGAACTTTGTTTGTTTGATGAGAGCTTAACGGCACCACAACAGCAAAGGTCAAATTGTGCCTGAGAGGTTAGATCATTCCAGAGGTAGGAAGGAGAGTAAACAGGGGGAGATTGAGAGAAACACCAGAACTAAAAGCCAAAACTAATCCTTTAAATGGCTTAGATTTCAAGAAAGTTTTTATAGAAAAATTATAAAGATTATATTCTGTAGATTACCAAGAAATTTACACAGCAAAGAAGTGAGTCATCAAATTTGTCCTATCATAGACTGAAAGCTACTGAACAAATGATTATTATTCTTTATCTTTCCTTCTTTTTCAAGCATTCTTTCTCAATTCATATGTGATATAAGGCTATTGCTCTGTTGGAAAACTTGAACCCATTTTTCTCAATTTTTCCCATTTACTAATAAGCTCTAGTCTTGTACGGCTTTTACTAATATTCTTAGTTCTTGCCTTAAATATGTATTACACTGAAATGTAGTTGTACATAAGGGCTATTGTAGCCACAAGACAAGCTACTATATTTGATATAAAGTAATTGCTGTTATTGTTTTGGATTAATCAGTGTATATTTGCATTTTGCCAACAGCCAATAAGTGTTTGTTTTTATAACACATTACAGTACTGCAGAGATTAAGGGTAAGGGGACATTTCCTCGGGGGTCCTAGGGGGTCCTGGTCATAAGGGGCAGTAAAAATTAAGAAAAGGAATGTGCGTTCAAATGGTGGGCCCCAAAAACTAGCGAAACCCATGCTTGACAAAGGTGAAAATAGTGTCAAATTGGAACAGACACAGGTCATAATCTTGTGGGGTTTTTTTTTGCTCTACAGATTTTTTTGAACTGGGGGACCAGGTTTTCATTTTTGTTCACAGGCCCCAATGATCATCTACACAGTTAAATTTTTAACTAATATAGACCAGTTGTTCAAAATCATAAGCAAATTTGTGATGAACCTTCTGATCACGTTTCTATTTTTATCCACTGCCAGTGTCTGGGAAAGATTTGAGGACTACAGATATTGTGACCCCTTCCTTCTATCATCTTCATTCTTGAAATTTTCAACAACAAAAAGTCAAACAAATCACATAATTTTTGTTTGTTTTTGCTTCTAGCATTGACAAAGGCAGTAAAATGATCCAAAAGTTGAGAAATTTCATCAAATTGCAAAATCAGTCAACATTTTCTTTCATAAAGTTTTCATTCAGAAGTTCAATGCTTAAATTGGTAAACAGTAATTGAGCAAACCAAATGACGTTTTAGATTTAATCTTTTAGTAATTGCACCCACACTCCAAAAGATCCCCAATCCACCCCTTGATAGATGTTAAAGAGATTGTTTGAAATTGAACCACACCCATTATTTGCAGTGTACTTTAAATATGATGCGATATATGATATATGATATATATATATATATATATATATATATATATATATATATATAATATATGTAATCACTTAAAAGTACCTTCTGAAGTGGTTTAGAAAACTCATATATTAACTCAGATGAGTTAAGGCTGTGATCATAATAAATTATGAAACATGAACAAAAATCCCATCTTTTTTCCCTCCAGGCCAACAACAACAAGGCTATGGTTACCATCAGAATATGCCACAGCCATCACCAGCACAGTCATCACAACAACAATACCAAGCCCCAACCCCAGCCCAACCAACATCAACCTATGCCCCCCAACAAGCATATGGTTTCCCACAGGCAGCTCAACAACAGCAAGGAATTTACCAACAACAGGGATACCCCCAGCCAACATCCTCCTCGCAAGGTGGAGGGTACCCACAGCAACCTGCTCAACCACAAGTCTATAGTGGACCACCGGGTCAAGCTGGTAATCCATATGCTAGGAATTCTCCATATGGAAGGCCAGGAACTTACCAAACCCCTGGACCAGGATATAAATGAGGTCATTTTAAGTGACCCTTAGGTATCATCTATTTTATGTAAGAACTTTATTATGAATATTTGAAAAATAAATAGCTTTGTGGAATTAATGTATCATGGAATTTCACTTAGATTATGAAATGCTTGTGCGTATATTTAATTGGTGTGGATGGCTTAACTCAAATGTTACTTTTATTATTCAAATAAGTTTCACTATGTATAATTTGTTCACTGCCCCCTTCTGCAAATATTACACATTACTTTCTACAATATGATCCAATGGATGCTGTCACATTCAAATGTGTTTTCATCTAGATGAATCTCAGAGCTTGATTATGTAATACTTGTATAAAAGTATCATAAGATATTTTTCAGAAAATTTAAATAGACGATTTCATACTGGCCATTAAAATTTTCAATTCAATGCATGCATTTCAGGGTCGGTACATTGATATGCATAAGAAAACTTAATGTTTCTGATTGGTTGCTTAGTGGACAACTTGCCACTTCCTGTAACTTTTGATTATTAAAATATGTTACAAAATTTGAATGGAATATTTTAATCTTGTCCATATATTTAAAAAAAAAAACCTAATTGTAAACCTTACTACATGTATAAGAAATCATATTTTAGCTTCTTTTGATTTAAACATTATTTGGAACAAAATACAACTTACTGTATAGATATTCTTTGTAATATTAATTTGACGCAGATATTATTTCAATTTCCTTGGATTTTCAGAATTGGTGAATGTCCATTACTAGTGGGGGAACTCCTGTCCGTGCAATGATGCGTACAAAAAAGAGTTTGTGGTTCACAAGAACCTATAATAATAATATTATGATTTTGAATGTACATGCAGGTAATATTCATTCCATTTCACCTTGTCTATATGGCTTGCTTATAGCAACTACATGTAACCCTATAAGATTTTATAAATAATGGTGTAATGATGTCATTTTTCTGCAAACATTTGTGGTGACTTGAGCATGAGAAGTTTGAACGAGACCATGGCTTTCATTACATGTGCAGATTTGATAGATCATTGCATAATGTACCCAGTCTGCCATTTAAGCAGATCAGATAGGCTTTACCTACATTTGTCCTATTAGATTCCACCCTAATGCTGGTCCAGGCTGTTATCACTGTGTGTAATGTGAGTAAGTAAGAAATGGATGGAATTTGATATGCTTTCTTGTGAGTATAGGCATACCTGGTCTGCTAATATTGATTGTGTATGTTGTGCAATAATTAACATCATTGTGTGTAATGTTTGTCTAATTAGTATTCACAAAATGTTAATTTGTTTCTTTTGGTCAAAGTTTGAAAGTTTATCAGAAAGCCATTTTCATATCAAATGATACAGACTTGCAAATCTTTATTCATTGAGATAGTGAAGTTCAAAGATTTAAGCAAATTTATTAAAAAATGACTAATATAAGAAAAGGATTCAGTAGGAAGTAAAATTACAGATGCCAAATTTATTTTGATTCTGATTCTTGCAATTCAACAATTTTCTAATCATTTTTAAAGGATTAGTTCAGGGGTCAAGCAAGTCTATCTTATATGAAAGAGGACTTTAGAAGAAACGAAATAGTGAAGATAACATTAAAAATCTTATTCCGTTAAGGAGATAATTAAGTTTAAAGTTTTGTATAATTTGTGTAAAAACAATTGAAATCAGACAAGTTGTGATGTCATAGCCTCAGTTTCCTCAAAGTCTTTATGTATTCTATCATATTTTGTGGCTTAAAAGTCATGTGATATGTCAAGAAAGTAGTAAAACTGAATCTAGGAAGGGTATTTATTATATACCACCTGAAGTTAGTTCGAGGAAAAATTATTTTAAAAGTGAAAAATAAAATAAAAAATACATTAACAATTGTTATGAATGTGAGGATGAAGAAGCCAACTTTCCATAGTAGACTTACTACACCAGTCTTTTCTACACATATAAGACGCAGCTTTAAACTTGAATATCTTCTTAACGGAATAAGAAATTTGTCACAGTGTTGAGAGCAATTTGACTTCCTTTCTGTTCTCTCAAACATTCCATTCTGATTATACTCTACCATGCACTTTTCCACCTAAACTTTTGCAACTTTTCATTTTCCGGGATTTTCTTTTTGTGGATGGGTGACTGCTTTTGATAAGATTGTTCCTTTTTATTTTTTCCCTCCGTTGTGACCAGGCCTACGTGCCCTTTTCGGTACTTGTGCAGTAGTTCTCGTATATTAGTTCCGCGACTTTTTTCTAGTTGCCTCAGGTCTCCCGGCCCTTGGGTATTTTTTTCCAACATGACCAAACACTTCTGCCTTGACCATGACTCTCTCTCCCCTCCCCGTAACCCACCTGCTACCTCCATTGACCATTCCTCAGCCCCAGTCCCCAAAATCTTAATCATTTAAGGCCACCAACAAGCCAGACAGATTCACAAGTTTCCCCCTTCCTCATACAAGGCACTCCACGGCCTTGTCGGTACCCTCCCAAGTTTTCTACCCTCAGATCTGGTAATCTCCCCGTGCACTGCACCAGGGACACTCAAGCCACCCTCCTCCTTACCACCAAACCCTAGCTAATACTGGTATCGACATAACAGTCACTCCCCACCATTCCCTGAACTCCAGCAAAGGTGTTATCATAACCAAAGACCTTGCCTACTTGACCAATAAAGACCTCGTTTAGGAACTTGACAGCGAACATGTCACTAAGGTCCATAGTCTCGTCCTCGAAAAGAGACGGTGCTGAAACACCTATCAATACCATCTTCCTAGCTTTTGCCACACCAACTCTTCCCTCCCACATCTCTGCCAGCTATCTGAGAATCCCAGTCACTCCATACATACCCAACCCTCTCCATTGTCATAAGTGCCAGATGTATGGCCATGGAAAAACTCCTGCCGCAGCCAAGCGCGCTGTGGCAACTGGAGCCTTGGACCATGACAGCGCCTCTTGCACCAACACCCCACACTGCACCAGTTGTGACGGTACTCACCCAGCCAACCATCCTCCTTCTCAAAAGATTGCCCCACCTGGCTTCAGGAAAAACAGATAACAAAACCAAAACCCTTAATCCCAGTCTCCTCAAACACAAAAACTGCCCCCCTCCCCCCAACAACTAAAATTGACTCACATGCCCAAACCGATCTCACCTGTCTCTTGTGGAGTCCTAAGCCCATCGCTTTTGCCAACAACCCAACCACACCCATTACACAAACCACCTCCACCTCTCTCCCCAACCTTCCATCCTTTTCTAAGACCCCACTCCCCGGTCCCGTACTGCAGCAACTCAAATGCCATCAAACTCAAGCCAACAAATCAACAAACAGCCCATCATCCAAACCTACATGTATGACACTGAAGAGAACATGGATTGTTCGTTTACCGAACCCACCGAACAGACTTCTCATCCAGTTTTCAAAAACAACTGCTCCCAAAAGAAACAGGGACAGATCCAAAGAAAAAACAAGCCAGACAAAACAGATCTTCCTCCAGATAACCCCCTGCTTCCTTATGGCATACAACAGAAACAATTACACTAACAACAACATTATACAATGGAATATCAGGAGCCTTAAGGTCAACTTGGAAGAAATTGACCTACTTGCCACCACCTTCAACCCGGTTGTCTTCTGCCTACAAGAAACATTCTTGAAAACCACTGACCATTATTCCCTCAACAACTTTACTTGCTATCACAAACATCAAATGGGCGCCAACAGGGCCTGTGGGGGCATATCCATTCCCGTTAAAAATTCCACACAGCCCTATTCATATAAACACTGACCTTCAGGCCATCTGTATGTCTATCTCCCTCCACAAAACCTTCACTCTTTGCAATATCTATCTCCCCCTCCCATCCAACGCCAACGTTCAGCCAACCAGCCTTAACAACCTGATCTCTTAGCACCCCTCCCCTTTCATCCTTCTTGGTGACTTCAACGCCCACAACCCCCTGTGGGGCTCCAATACCACCACCTGCAGAGTCAAGCTCATCAAAAACTTTTGACTGCACAGCCTCTCCTTGCTCAACAGTGACTCCCCGACCTACCTTCACCCTGCCACAGGCTCCCTCACCTGTATTGACATGTCCATCTGTTCCCCCAACCTCCTTGATTTTAGTTGAAGGTCAATGCTGATCTCTGTGGTAGTGACCATTACCCTCTTCTTATTCAATCCAACCTTCAAACCCCCACAGACCACACCCCCAACTGGAACCTTTAGAAAGCCAAATGGGCTCTTTTCGAAATCCTCTGCAACTCGGAGCACTCCCTCCATTTCCTTGAAGGTAAGGATCCCATGTCAAACTTCAGTACCATCCTTATCAAAATCGTCACCTGCTCCATTCCCCAAATCCCCTAACCACCTAAACAACCTCCCTAACCAACCCCCTACCCATGGTTAAACGATGACTGCAAAAACGTCCATCAATAACAGCAAACTTCAAAACAAACCCAACCACCCACAACCTCAATCTCTTTTGCATCAGCCATGCCAAAGCCAGGTGCACTATAAAGGACAGTAAAACCAACCTGGAACAACTTCCTCTTTTCTCTCACCACCAACTAAGAAAATTTGGAGGATGGTTAATAGCTTCCACAGCAGGATAGGCAAGTCTTCCATCTCTCCTTGAATGGTAATCTTCTCACCGGGAAAAAGAATATTGGTAACCGTCTCACCGCCTCTTTCAGCAACATCTTGTCCTCTGCCAACTACCCCAATGCTTTAAAGCCAAAAAAGCTCACGACGAAACCGGAGTATTACCTCTTCCTCCGACAACACTGAGAGCTACAACACCCATCTGGCCCTATCTGAATTAAAGCAAACCATCCATGACGCTGGCTGCACCTCCAAGGGCCCAGATAACATCCCTACAGTTCCTGAAACACCTCCCCAACAAAGCCACCGCTACTCTACTTATCATCCTCAACCACATTTGGTCCTCACACTCCTTTCCCCTTATATGAAGGACAGCTATTATCACCTGCCCCCAAACCAAGGAAGGACAGCACCGCCCCCTCCAGCTACCGCCCCATTGCCCATCACCAGCTGTCTCTGTAAAATTATGGAAAGGATTATTCACCAGAGACTAAACTGTTTCCTTGAGATTAACATAATTTCTCCCCACACCAAAAAGGCTTCTGGAAACGTTGCATTACCTGGACCAGTCAATCATGCTCGACGCTGCTATCCGGTAATCCTTTGCAAAAAAGAACACCTCATTGCTATCTTTTTCGACCACGAAAAAGCTTTCGACACTACTTGGATATACGGCATTACTTGGATATACGGCATTACCCGCAAACTTCACACCATCGGCCTCAAGAGGCCACCTCCCCATCTTTATTCAAAACTTCCTCTCACCCAGGCAGTTCCAAGTTCGTATTGGCCACACCCAAGCCCCAAGAAGAGGGTGTCCCCAAGGCAGCATCCTCTCTTCAACCTGAGCATTAACTTTACAGACAAACTTGGCCCCAACATTAAATGTGCCCTCTACATGGACTTCTCCATCTTCTACTCCTCCCCTAGCTTTTTTCTCGTCAAAAATAGGCTCCAACGTAGCCTCAACCGGCTGTAAGACTCTTGTAACAATAAGAGACAGAGACAAGACAGTCTGCATGCACTTCTGTTATTTCAACAATCTCCACCCCAACCCGAACCTTGTGCTTAATGGCAATCGCACCCCTAAAGTTAACCACACTTAAGTTCCTGGGTTTAACCCTAGACCGCAAGCTCTCCTACAAGCACACATCACCAACCTGAAACAGAATTGCAATGGCTCCTTCAACCTTCTCTCCAACACCACTTGGGGTGCAGACCCCCACACTCTCCTCAAAAACTTCAGGCTCACCATTCGTATGAAGCTCGACTACAGCAATATTGTCTACTGTGCTGCTCACAACTTATCTCAACCACATCCAAATAAAGCCCTTGGCTTTGTCTGGGTGCCTACAGGACCTCCCCATCACCAGCCTTCACGTTGAAGCTAATGAACCCCCTTTCTGCTAAGATGTAGAAAGCTTAGCCTTTCCTATGCTTTTAGATCTGTCACCATCACCCAAAACCCTGTATACAGCCTCATTAGGTACCCCAATTTCTTCACCCTCTTTGATAGGATTAAAACACTATTTCCTTCCTTCAGCTTGCACACCAAACCCAACCTCCACCATCAATCCTGCCACTCTTGGCACCTCCTGGCCCACCTTTGCTCCCTGGGCCACCCCCCTCACTTCCATCTATCTGGGTCTCTCCACTCATCACAAAACCTAAACCCATTCCAACCTCTTCATCAACCTCCACAACCAAATCAAAGACCAAGTCTCAAACTACACCTCCATCTATACTGATGGCTCCAAGAAAGATGACAAGATAGCTGCTGCTGCCATCATCCAAGACGTCACCCTCAGTAGCAGGCTTCTCAAATCCATCGTCCATTCTCTTGGCCGAAGCCAAGGCCATCCTTCTTGCCCTCAACTATAATGAGTACTCCTGCTCAGCCACTTTGCCATCTTCTCAGACTCCAAGTCTGTCCTTACTTCTTTACTCAATCTTAAGTTTTAGGTGGGATAATCCCCACGTCCCCCTTCCTCCATAAACTCCTTTTGCCCTCTGCAGGAAAAGTATTATTTTCTTCTGGATACCTGCCATCTTGGCATCCCAGGCAATGACAGAGCTGATCAGCTGCTAAGCTTGCCCTCAACCTCCCCTACCCCAAAACCCTTTCTGACATCAAACCGCTTATTGCTTCCCTTGTTCGTTACCACTGGCAAGCCTCATGGGACTCCCAAATTGATAACAAACTCCACTTCATCCAGCCCACCATTCCAACCAAACCCACCATCCACAATCCTCCTGTATCGACAACGTCCACATTACCTGCCTTAGAATAGGTACCCACCTTATTCACTCCCACCTCCTTTCTGGCTCCCTCCACCTATCTGCAACAATTGCCATTTACCCCTCACAGTCCACCATGTCCTCCTTGCCTGATCCCTGTACAACTTCATTAGAGCTTCCCTCACCCCTCAACTCCATTGCCGAGCTCTTCCAGAAAAAACCTCCAGATAAAATGATCTCTTTCATCGTGCCTCCCTCTACAAACATATTTAGTCTTCCTCTCTTACCTCCTCTACCTACATTTACCACCCTTTTTTTTACACCCTTACATTTCCTCTCTCGATCCCAGCTTCCTGTCTATTAGTCCCCGTACTTCTCTCAGTCTCCCCCTATCTTCTTTTCTTCCTATGGAATGATCTTAACCTCTCAGGCACAAGTTGACCCTCGATATCCTGGTGCTGTTAAGCCTTCATCAAAAACAAACATTAAGATTTTTGTATGCTGTCTTCACTATTTTTTATTTTGAAAGTCCTGTTTCATTTTAGATGGACATGCTTGACCACTGAACTAATCCTTTAAGGTAAAATTATACTAGATTTAGTTTGATAGTCCATAAATGGTTAACTGGGTAAATTGATATCATGATACCTAAATAATTGTAATCTTGACAATTTTGAGCTTTGCTTGTTGTGTCATAATTAATTAGTTCTCTACATTTTTGTTTCAAAGCAAAACCTGAAAAGGTCCAATTTGTATTCATTTAAAAGGAAAGTTTTGATCTCATTCAAGGAAAGTGTTGAAAAAATTCATTGAAATGTTTTGAACTGGTTCTGGCCCTACTATAATGCCACAAACATTTTAATGGTATAAGACCAAACAAGTAAAGAATGTCATAAATTTTCAGTCTTCACATTATTCATTAAGCTGGAAAAAATTGTTTTAAATAAATGCAGACAAAAATTAATGTTATAATTGTATGTTGTAATGTTTCTATGTGATAAAGATATTATAATACACTTGATAAAGAAATAAACGGCCGGGTTAATATCTAGAATCTCAATAGGTCTTGTTTAGATGAGCAAAGAGCAACATACTGTATTGTATCTACATTTGTCTGTGATTATTGGTCTTGTGCATCTATTTCTTACCTTAGCTCATTTTATGTCAAGTTGATGAGTTCAAGCTGTTATTATCTGTCAAATAAACAAACCATCTCGAGGAATACAGGTGTCACATGACTCTTTATTTTATTTTCTGACGCATTAGAAGAATATTTGCCCCAAAAGTAGGAATGTATTTTTCTGGAGTACTTAAAATCGAATACCTCTCTTGTACAACAGTTGTGCTTGGTATGCTTGCTCATGAGTTTGTTATGGCAGTTTGTATTCAGTATGTACTTGGTGAGTGAACCTCTGATACTGCACCTTGTGTGAAAATAATCTAGTCAGGAGTTGTGCCTACAACATTGATTAAATTGGAAATGACTTATATAAGATGAAAACCAAATTAACATTACCTCTGCACCATCCCTAGTGACGCAACTAGAGTTCTGAGGGCCCATGGAGAATATAGCGCTCATGTACCATAAGATACATATCGCAGTTTCATTGCTTGGGCCCCCAAAACATTATTGGTCCCGGCCCATGGAGTTTACCCACCTTGTTGTTGTGCCACAGATCATCCGAAATACTGATACAATAAAGTGATAACAAACAACCATCATGAAGATGATCAAATTTAAGGACTGGCACAACAATTTACAGCTCTGATACAACAGATCAAGTATTTCACTTTGTTGGAGAAAAGCAGAAAGTGGATTTGCACTTCACCTAAAGCAATCTGGCATGGGTTAATAGTAACCCTTGTCAGATGGTAATTGCAACAGGGACCTGGCTCTGGGAGGGGGCATATAAAGACTGAAAGGGGTTACAAAGACTACAAACAAAATCATCAGCTATACAAATTTACCCCTGTGTATTCATCTCAAATACATACAAAATTTGTTCCAATGACAATTTATTTCATCCAAAAATAAAATTATTAATTTGTTAAACCGAATTGTGAAGCAAGTTCTTGTGTTGTTATGTTCAGGAAATCTTGAGTTCAATGGGGTTGGAATTTTGTTGAAAATGACTGGTGTAGAAAGTCTACTGTGGAAGAGTGACATCACATCCCCACTCACCCACTGTCCTCTTCGGGCCATGTGTCACATAAGGCTGCAGTGTACTCTCTTCAACGTATTCTGTCTCTGGCAACGTGAGAAAAAAAAGTGTTACCTCTTACAGATTGCAATTGTAGTTTTGAATACTTTGAAAAGGCAACAAGCATGTCAGTGGCATTCCTCTTCAACAGGACATGTGACGACTGCTGATTTTGGCAAATGAGAGCTGTTAAAAAAGAGTTGTGTTTTTAATTACTCCTACTGTATGTCTTACAAAATCAGCAGTCGTCACATGTCCTTTTGAGGAGGAATACCACTGACATGCTTGTTGCCTTTTCAAAGTATTCAAAACTTCAATTGCAATCTGTAAGAAGTAACAATTTTTATGCAGAGTTACTCTCAAATTTTATGTCAATATTTGTTATACAGTATAAGAAATACTTATATACTGTATGTTAAAATCACCTGTTTTAGTACTGTAATTTGAGTGAAAATACTATACAAATCTACAGTACATATAATACCTGACATAGCACACACAATTGAATCAAGGCATAAAATGATCCTGAATTTCAGATCTGGAAGACAAATTCAATTTGAAAATCAAGAAATTAACTGTTACTTAAAACACTTTAACTGATGAGAAGGAATTAACACTGATCAATCTTTTACCATTTTGATGGAATCTTTTTGCTTTCTTCTTGACTTCCAATATTCTAATAGTGTTTAAGTGTCACTATATTTGGCCCCGAATCAATTCCTCAGTGATGGTACTCAATGAAACAGCTAAGTGAGCTGAAGCAAATGGAATAGTGCCTTGGTCATGCCAAATCTTCTGCCATGCATCAGTTTCAGACAAGCTCATTGAGGGGAAGATAAATAGGCTTACAGGACACAAGTACACCATCTCTACAGTCTAGGACAAATGATTCTACATCTTTTTTTAGTTAAATGATGTTTCTTCATTAACTCTTTTCATACAAACAATCCCACCCAGTACCTTTGGCAGATACCTCCGTGGCAGAGCGGTAAAGCTCTGGCTTTTCAATCTAGCATCCAGGGTTCGATTCCCGGTAGGTCTCAACCAGTGCTTCACGACTGGTCAATAAAATGACAGTGGTTCTTGATGAAAATACTCTAATGAATGTCTGTTGGGATGTAATCAACCTTAGTAAACCAACCAAACAATACAAGTTTGACTCTCCACTGCGTCTTGATGTACAGTACAAGAAAAAGACCTCAAAATCTTTAAGCAATTTTGCATATTTCTTTCCATAATTTTAGTCTTTGCAAATGATTTTTCTAGATGCTGATTGTGGATCTTGATAATAAATACCCTGCAAACTCTTTGCCAGAAGCAGATACCTCCCTTCAAAAAATTGTGGCAGAGGATAAAAAAAGAATGGATAAAACAAATTTTGAATACTACGATCTGTAAAATACTTGTAAATGGTACATATTGAGCTATTTTGATATGACTTCACATGATTATTGCTGTGACGGTTTTCAACATTTGTGGGCATTTTAGCTAATGTTACCTTAACAGCACCTATCTAATAACCTTAATGGACAAAGACTACATTTGTCAAGCCATATCTCAACAAACTGACAATATTGCTATAGTTCAAAGTAAAAACAACACAATGTTAAAAATATCAATCTAAGGTGATACAAATGCCCAAGGTAAAATCCTAGTTTGGATCTAAAGCAGGATCCAATGTAAATTCCTAATCTGGATCTACAGCAGGATCCAAGGTATAATCCTAGTCTTGATCTACAGCAGGATCAAGATAAAATCCTAGTCTGGATCTAAAGCAGGATCCAAGGTAAAATCCTAGTCTGGATCTACAGCAGGATCAAGATAAAATCCTAGTCTGGATCTACAGCAGGATCCAAGGTATAATCCTAGTTTGGATCTAAAGCAGGATCCAAGGTAAAATCCTAGTTTGGATCTAAAGCAGGATCCAAGGTAAAATCCTAGTCTGGATCTACAGCAGGATCCAAGGTATAACCCTAGTCTGGATCTACAGCAGGATCAAGATAAAATCCTAGTCTGGATCTACAGCAGGATCCAAGGTATAATCCTAGTCTGGATCTACAGCAGAATCAAGATAAAATCCTAGTCTGGATCTACAGCAGGATCCAAGGTAAAATCCTAGTCTGGATCTAGAGCAGGATCCAAGGTAAAATCCTAGTCTGGATCTATAGCTGGATCCAAGGTATAATTCTAGTCTGGATCTACAGCAGGATCAAGATAAAATCCTAGTCTGGATCTACAACAGGATCCAAGGTATAATCCTAGTCTGGATCTAAAGCAGGATCCAAGGTATAATCCTAGTCTGGATCTAAAGCAGGATCCAAGGTAAAATCCTAGTCTGGATCTACAGCAGGATCAAGATAAAATCCTAGTCTGGATCTAAAGCAGGATCCAAGGTAAAATCCTAGTCTGGATCTACAGCAGGATCAAGGTAAAATCCTAGTCTGGATCTACAGCAGGATCCAAGGTATAATCCTAGTCTGGATCTAAAGCAGGATCCAAGGTAAAATCCTAGTCTGGATCTACAGCAGGATCAAGATAAAATCCTAGTCTGGATCTAAAGCAGGATCCAAGGTAAAATCCTAGTCTGGATCTACAGCAGGATCAAGGTAAAATCCTAGTCTGGATCTAAAGCAGGATCCAAGGTAAAATCCTAGTCTGGATCTACAGCAGGATCAAGATAAAATCCTAGTCTGGATCTAAAGAAGGATCCAAGGTAAAATCCTAGTCTGGATCTAAAGCAGGATCCAAGGTAAAATCCTAGTCTGGATCTACAGCAGGATCAAGATAAAATCCTAGTCTGGATCTAAAGCAGGATCCAAGGTAAAATCCTAGTCTGGATCTACAGCAGGATCAAGATAAAATCCTAGTCTGGATCTAAAGCAGGATCCAAGGTAAAATCCTAGTCTGGATCTACAGCAGGATCAAGGTAAAATCCTAGTCTGGATCTAAAGCAGGATCCAAGGTAAAATCCTAGTCTGGATCTACAGCAGGATCAAGGTAAAATCCTAGTCTGGATCTGAAGCAGGATCCAAGGTAAAATCCTAGTCTGGATCTAAAGCAGGATCCAAGGTAAAATCCTAGTCTGGATCTACAGCAGGATCAAGATAAAATCCTAGTCTGGATCTACAGCAGGATCCAAGGTATAATCCTAGTCTGGATCTACAGCAGGATCAAGGTAAAATCCTAGTCTGGATCTACAGCAGGATCAAGGTAAAATCCTAGTCTGGATCTAAAGCAGGATCTATATAGGATACTGAATATTTCTCAGCTTGCAGTAAAGATCCGTGATTTCATTCTTAAGTTCTGATGTTTGGGCTGCTTCTGAATTCATCTGGTCCTGAAGGTCCATTAATTGTCTCTGAATGTCCTGGGAAAAGAAAAAGACAGATACACTATTCCCTGAGTGAAAATTCTTCAAAAATATAATTTAATTTAATAATTAGATTAAACTAAATTTAAATTAAATATTCCCGTGATTATTAATGTTGATTTACATGAAAAAGAACAAGAAATAAATTGTTGAAAAAATTGATATTTTTTGATGTTAATATCTAATACTGTATATTCCCCATGTTTTTTGTGCTGTGACAATCATAAAGTCACACATAAATTTATTGGTAATAGCTTAATATTAAATGCACAGTGTGATTTAACACTAGGCTTTAGCCAAAACAAATTTAAAAACTGTAAAACTGCCTGAAAAATACGGTCAAAAGAGTTGAACTTGATATGTACTTATATTTAAAATTTAATCTCAAATAAACGACCCCCTTTTGAAAATGTAACGCTCCCTGGGGCGCTTATTAGGAAATATACGGTGTTCTGCTTAATTAGAGTTATTCAGGTTCAAAGAGTTCCACAGTGCCTTGAAGAGTGCCTGGTGAAGTAAGTCTAATTCAACAGTGTAATGTCACAGCTACAATTCCATTACAATTTTTTTCTTTTTTTCTTATAAGTAATTACCTCTTTCTACTGTACATTATTGGAAACATATTTTGTTTGATTACTGAGATATGGTCTAATATGCGCTTACTTTTTGACCACTTGTATCTCTAAAGTCTATCATATAAATACACCTGGAAATTCATGTAAATGTTTCATTTTTTATGCTCATTGCAGTGTTTCAAATTTGGAAAACTGGATCCTAAATGATTTTTCATAGTTTAATAGGAGTAAAAATTTCCAAACAACGGAAGAAAGCGAACAAAGAGAATTGAACTTTACAGTCCAGGCCTCCCTCAGGTCTAAGCTAAAATAATTCTATTAAGGAAGGAGGTATATTTAAGTACGGAAAATTCTCTTTCAAGAATGAGAATGTTTGTGTTAAAAGAAGTACAATGAGGCATTATTTGGATTTGGATTAAATTTGTGTGTGTTGTGTTTGCTGCTTAAGGAAGAGGGAATTAAAATTTGAGACATAATTGAACAGGAGAAGGGCAAAAATAGGGAGGGGGGGAGGGTGTTACAGGATAAGATCTGCCATGACTTATATCAAATTTCCAATGTAATGTGCTCAACAATTAATTTATGTCATGAAAATAATTCAAAGCAATACATTTTCTGGACTCTTATTACAAAATCAGATCAAGTGGTTTCTAATATCAAAGAGAATCAAAACAATTGACTTGAAAGGAAATGGTGGAAAGTGAATTTTGACTGAATAGAGCTCAAACAATGAATACTTAGCCTAAATAAAACTGAAAACAATTATAAGAGGGTAGATCCTGAAGTGTTTGCAATGCAAATGGCCATACAGATCAACAATGAGAAAGAGATTGTTTGGGATTTCTGAGGTGGATTATATTCCAGAGGTGAAATCAACAGGGGACAGAGGTAGGAGGGCTGAGGGGGAGGGGGAGGGGGGGGGGACCAGCCTATTTGTAATATATCTACTTCATTGTTTATATATTCATTAAGTTCTACAATCATGGCCAAAAGTATTGGGAACAAAATCGCTGAAAAATGTTAAACAGCATTTTCCCCAACCTCCCCCCTTTCGATGTTGTGCGCTTTGCACAAAATATGGTAAAAATGTGACTTTCAACATTGGGGGGAGAGAACTACTTTTGGCCATGATTGTAGCGATAACGAGGGTTTCTTATACTTTCTGTAGGTATTTCAGCTATAAACTATAAAGTTTGAATGACCTTGAAATTCGTCTATATAAAAGTGCACACAAATTTTAAACGCCCCTCAAAACTTTTCCCCACAACAGATTTTTGCGGATTATAGATATGTTATTTTACAAAAAAAATTATGTGTCTAGTGATACCAAAATCGCTTCACTACCATTTTTTCCCGGTTAACCAACAACTGGACTATGCACAAAGACATACAGAATTGTAATGTCCTGTATCATACCTGTAAATTGCTATAGTGCTTTGCAGCTGATGTATTCAATTGTGAAACTACTTTCTGTCCTTCAACAAGACGCTGGAAAAGAGAAAAAACATAAATAAAGGAAAGATAAGGTCAGAGATCAATTATGTTCAGATTAAATTACACAGGCATGGATGCCTCTTCTGCTTTTCACTTCTGGAAGCATTACAAAGAGACCAACAGAGACCAAGCTATAGTATACAAAAAGCACCCTCCCCTATACCCTCTCCACCTTTTTGGCACAAATATATGCTGTCTAAATGTCTATAACATTTTATTAAGCAAAAAAAATACAGCAAGTGATATTAGCATTTCTGTTTTATCATCCTCTAAAATATAACATACATAACAATCCCAGGAAAATGATCACTTACAGTGCCACCCTGCTAAAGAACTACAGTAGGGGAATAATCACAATGTTGCACCAGCAAGTGGCTTGAACAACATCCTAAATGTGGAAAGAAAGGGGGAGGGGGCATATAATTACAAATTTTGATGGGACATGTACATGTATAATGTTAGCACAGACCACCCATCCATTCTCCCATGTGGCCACTGCTAGCACCTGTCAGCAATTGTGCTGGTAGAAACAAGGATTAAAAACAAAAATGTAAGGCTTCATAGACATAAAGCCTTACACCAGCCTATAGACATATAGCCTTACAATTTTGTTTTTAATCCTTGTTTCTACCAGCACAATTGCTGACAGGTGCTAGCAGTTAAAAGACATCAAAGTTAATCCAACTGTTTTAAGTGGAAAAAAACCCATCAAATTTCTCCTTCACTGAGTTCACTCCTAACATTGCAGTTTCTCCTTTTAACTGACCAAAGCAGTATCTAAAGATAAATTTACCTGTAATCTCCTGTGAACAGCTTCCCACACCTGACTCTTGACAGTCAAACTTGGGGTGAGAACTTTGATTTGAGCCCCTCCTAGGTGGTTGTTTGGATGCTCAATTTGAAGACTGACCTCTGCTCCATCCGAAGTGATTCCATCGACAGATTTAGTTTCATCAGTTAAGATGCCCATCATTACTTCATTACCATGAAATAAAGTCTTCCATAAATCTCCTAAGAAAACATAATAATGAAAAGGAAAAAAAGGAAATCCTCTGATCTACTGAAGGCTCATTTAAGTCAGTGCTCGGACCTGAAAAAAATCTTTTGTTCTGGGGGTTATACCCGTGGGAAAATTGGGAACTATGGGGAAGAAATGTTCTTTTTTATTTTTTTTATTTATTTCTTGAATAAACAACAGTATATGTGGTAAAAACTGTATGTGCTCTAAAAATGTCCCCCATGTTATTGTGCGATAAAAAGTACATTAAATTGCAAAAGAGGAAAATATATAAAGATTACTTTACCCTGCTTCCCGTAGCAGGGAAATTTACGAGAGTTATACTTACCTTCCATGCTATAAATATGTAATCTGGTTCAATGACCTGATTCTAATGCATGTATAACCGAACCTAAAAACATAGTTACCAACCCAGCCCTAACCTCCATAAAACCTCTAAAATCCCTCACTTAACATTCCACCGAGGCCTGAATGAGAGGGGAGGTCGGCTGGAATGCATGGATGGGAAGTAGAACTCTCATAAATATCCCCGCTACGGGGAGCGGAGTAAATTAATTAAAGTTACATCTTACCTTCCATGCTATAAATATGCAATCGGATTGCATCGAGCATTGGAAGGGAATTCAGGTCTTAACCCATACAAAAGGCTGGTCCTAATACTCGCACTAGTTTCATCCTACTTAAAGGATTATTTTCCTTATCCTCTTAAGACGAAAAACCTCTGAATAGGAATTACTAAACAATAGTAAATCAATATACTGAGGGAACAGGAAACCGCCTGTTAGTAATAACTGAGGCAAATGTCGCATGAACATGGGTTAGTCGTCCAGAAGAACATGTTAACGAAAAAAGTCTTAGAAAACAGCATCAAGTGTAAATGCCCAATACGTCATGGCGAAAACTTACAAGTTTTGCCAGCAGACCGGGGCGGCTTTGTTAAACAGAAGGGAAACAAACCATTAGTAAAGTAAACAAATCAGAATGTGCCTGAACAGTGGCAAAACTTCGTTAGTAAAGTAAAACAAATTATAACGTGCCTGAACAACAGCAAGAATTTGTTAGTAAATGATCACAAAGTTAAAAAATCAACAGATGCATTGTCCCACGGAGGAGCAAGGTTCTGAACTGAATGTCTTTGCAAGAACATTCCTTTGACTAATCTTTCCAGAGGCCACGCGTCAGTGATGGTCGACCTATCTAGAAAGCCCCGGTGGATAGCTGCTATGGCTGTCCAAAAACCCTTGACTTTATTGATGGATTTGTTCAGATTAAACTATACAACAGAAAATCTGCTACGTCACCAAGAGTTGCCGAATGTGAAGAAACTGATCTATTCTGGCACCAGTCTCGGAACATTCCAAGTATGGCAGAATACATCCCTAAAGTGGAGGGTCTTCGACTTTGGGCTGTCACTTAGGCAGCTTCTTCTGAAAGGCCCTGCGACACCAAGGATTCACAGATAGAGGCCACACAGTCAAATAGAGTGTTTTTGGATTGTGATGCAGTTTGCGTGAGCCCAGAATTGAGACTTTAAGTCATCCCTGTCCGGAAGCTCGTACAGAAAACCCACGAATAGGTTGAGCAGCTGAGGAAACTACAGTTGGCCGGGCCAATCGGGAGCTATCAGAAGTAACATGTGGCACTAAAGTACTCTCGGTACTAGCTAAAACGGCGGAAAGGCGTAGCCTACAAAGTGGATCCACTTGATCGTGAATGCATCAATTCTCCAGACTCTCGTGTCGGGAGTCAGTGCACAAAATGTTGGTAGCTTGTGGTTGTGGAATGCCAGGAAGCGTCTGTGTTTCTCGTGCATTGGCATGTGCAGATACGCATTTGCAAGGTCAACAGAGGTGGCCCACAGGCCCCTCATCAACTGAGGGAGAATGGAGTGCAGTGTCTTCATCTTGAATATCAATGGACGAATGAATTTGTTGAGTGGTCCTAGGTTGATGATTGGGCGCAACTTGTACCCGTCCTTGGGGGCCAAGAAAAACGTGGACATCACGAGGTACCTGGGTGAGTGTTGCTGATCGCTGTCTTTAATAATTCGGCGTGGCTGCCAAAGCTAGGAGTGGAGGTGGGGCAAAAGACCCCTCCCTGATGCCGGGGGGAGGGTGGGGAGGAAGGTGGTGAACTGTAGTTGGTAGCCCTGCCAAATGGCTCTCAGTACCCACTTGTCTGATGTGACCTTTCCCTATGCCTCTGCAAATTTCCTCAGATGCCCCTGATCTGACCGCCAGTGGGGGCACCGGGGGTGGGTAAAAGGCGCTGCCCCTTTCCTTTTCCCCATCCTCGTGAGCATCTTCCCCTGATGGATAGATGTCGAGGGCATCCTCCTCCGAGACGCATGGTCGGGGGGTTGCCATACCTTACCTCGGCAGTGGCAGCTGCTGGGCAGTGCAGTGCAAGAGGTGGTAGCCTCTGCTTCACAGCCTGAAAAACCCAGGTCTCAAGCTTCTGCTTGAGTGTGTCCATGAAGGAATCATACTCCAGGAATTATTTCATCGCCTCTGTCTGGGCTCCTTTTACTCTTACAACACCGCTCTCTGTCGCTCATCTGAGGCCTGCCTCACTCAGGGGAGGACAGTACCGGTGGGCCAGGACCCTGGGAAGTGCTGGGCCCTGCCGCAGCATCCGGCGGAAAAGGCATACGTGTGAGCGTATGTCTGCTCAGTTGAGGGGACTCATCTACTGAGTGTAGGTGGCGGCCTCAACTCCCTGGTGTGAAGGTGCTGCTGCATGCAGCTTTTGTCTTGAATGGTGGTGGTGGTGGAGGGGGAGAACATGATGACAGTCTATCCGACCGTCTTTTTTCTGCCCTCTTGGCCACTCTCTGAAAATGCCAGTCACGGTAGAGTCGGTGCTCTAACCATGCTGCCTGATCCCAGTCACTGCAGAGTGTATGCGGCTTGGACTCACAGCACAAGCTGCAAGCATAACATGTGTTATGGATGTTTCTGGAGCGTAACATAACAAACCACTTACACGCAACGCATCGCGGGATGGGACATCGTGGGTGCGTCTAGTACTAGCACTGGGGGGCCTGTCCTCAGGGTCTATGATACAAGTGACAGTTCAGCAAAATGTAAACGTTAAAAGCAAAAAGTTCTCTATGGTAGTTCTCACGGCCGTGGAATTACATGGCTACTTAAACAAGAAGAAATTAGCTCTAGTAAGGCTACACTTCCTGTGGAGTTTGCTTTCATACTACTTCCCCACGTAGATAGCTAGTGGGTCTACTTATAGGTTTACCATATGCTGTACATTAACCAGTGTTCAGATTCTATGGAACCGTATGGACCCGTTCACCGGAGCCGTATGGACCAGTAAAGCTTGGTTAAGGAGCCGTATGGACCCATACAGGGCCTTACACCGGAGGCGCATGGACCCGTAAAACTTTGCTATTGAGCCGTATGGACCTGCATGGGGCCAGGCAACAGACCCATAAAGCCGTGTTACGGACCCGTGAACCCATGCTATGGAGCTGTACGGACCCGTTTACTGGAGCCGTATGGACTTCTACGGAGCCGTTCACTGGAGCCTTTCGGACTCATGAAAGTAATCTTTTGGCTCTACATCGAGCAGTGAAACATTTTTAACTTTCTAAAGACCCTTGTGTTCCTACCGGTCCCTACATGGAATCGTGGCCCACAGAAGTGTTATAAGAAGTCACCTACCACTACCCGTGCCCCATCGACTCAGTAGAATCAAGACTATAGTATTATGTGGTTTATTCTAAGTTATGTCGTTAGGGTGCAACTCAGCTCCTTAATATAGTAAAGTTTTAACTTACACCCAACAGACCTCTACCTGTGCACCGACACAGTAGCGTCGAGCCATGGTGCCCTAGGGTAGTTGGTCAGTATAAGTTAAGAAGTTGACTACTGCCTATGACCCCACAACTCAGTATCTTCAAGCTGTGATGTCTTGGCATAAGTTTACCCCGCTAAGCGTAGCGGGGATATTTACGAGAGTTATACTTACCTTCCATGCTATAATATGCAATCTGGTCACACGACCTGATTCTAACGCACTTCTAACCGAACCTAAAAAACGCAGTAACCAGCCAAGCCCTGACCTCCATAATACCTCTGTACCACCTCACTCAACATTCCACCGAGGCCTGAACGAGAGGGGAGGCGGGAGGGATGCATGGAAGGTAAGTATAACTCTCGTAAATATCCCTGCTACGCTTTAGCGGGTAAATTTACTTCAAGTTATACCTTACCTTCCATGCTATAATATGCAATCAGATTGCAACCGAGGATAGGAAGGAAAGGAGTTCAGATCGCCGCACATTTTTTTTTTTTTTTTTTTTTAATGGCTGGTACGAAAACTCACACGAACCGAATCCCGTTTAAAGGACGAAATTCCTTCACCTCGGAAGAATGAAAGACCTCAAGAGTGGGAAGAACTAAAACATAGGAAACCACGGCGAGGTACAGTCAAACCGAACAAGGCACCATTCGTTGACAGTAACGGAGGCAAACCTCGAAAGAACCTGAGCGAAAAGCCCAGAAAAACAAGCCAACCGGAAGAGCGTTTGGACACAATTACAGCAAAGTGTCCACAAAAACGCCACAAGCCACACCGGATTCGCCCACCAGACAGAACCGGCGAGGAAACTACGATTGGGAACGAAGCGTGTACCAACGAAAAACGAATTGAAGAAATCCCGGACAAGGAAAAATTCGTTAGCGCATAACCGCGTAAGAGCTAAAGTTAGCGGGGAACACGAACGCCGAAAAGTGAGTCAGACCAAAAACAAGAAAAACTGCAAAAAGCGGTTTTCGAACGCGGCATGAGAGATCCCGTGAAAAGAGGGTATGCCCGAACCCGAGTGCATACCGGCCGTTCGATGAACAGTTCAGACTACTTTAAAAGAAAGCCACTGGATGATCTATCGGAGGAAAATGTCACATGACACACTACGAAGAGATCTCCCAGAACTTACCAGTGGTCGCGAGTCAAAGACCGTAGACCCCACTGGAAAAACCCTGGTGGATAGCTGCAAGTTATCCCAGAGCGCATGACGGAACTAAGCTTGAGAGAGGGCCCACCTCCACAACGGGAGGGGCGACCAACCCCTCAGAAAAGCCATGCTACGCCGAGGAAAGGCGGGCCGAGGCCACACCATCAAACGGCGCTCCGGGACTGAGATGCAGTCCGCCGGAGCCCGGAAAGAGACAAAAATCGTCCCTGACCCGAGGCCCGCACGTGAAGCCTGCAAGGGCTTGAGCAGCCAAAGGGGTCACAAGAAAAGTGCCCCGACCTTGATCAAGAAGCCCCGCCGGCACCGACGGTGATATCTGACGGGTGAAAACTTCGTTCCTTACACCAGGTGGGAGCACCCGCACCACCACCAAAGGGTGTGACCACCGACTGAACGTGTAAAGCGGAGGGACTGAACGACACCATCCGCAGTCCAGAAAAAGCTGCCGACCCTGAGCAAAGGTCGTTGAAACCGACTGACCAAAAATCAAAGGCTAGCGAAACAAAAGGCAGGCCGTTAATATAAAACGTATACAAGAAGGGCTGCCAACCGTGGAAGGCTATGTAGCTGTGAGACGGCATGGGTCGAAGATCGCGGAGCCGTACAACATAGTTGACGGCACCCAAGCGAGGACCGAAAAACTGTAGCAGTTGCGGGACGCGTAGCTCCAGGCCACGCCTATCAACAGCGAAACTTGTCTAAGAAGTTGACTGGAGAAAGTGTTAACGCATTACTCACGATAGTAACAACCTTGAAACTGCGGAGCCTACGCTACGGGCGCGAGAAAACGAATACCGTATGTCTGTACGGGCAGTTAAGTAACAGGCCGTAAAACCGCAAGGAAGCAGCTGTAAGGTGTTAAAGTATGGAATGAACCATACGTGCGTTGTTGGTAAAAGCTACCCCAAACGTAAGGTTGTCTATCAAAAGGCCACCTATGGTCAAGAAAAATATCCTACATGGAGGTAATATTGACAAGTAGGGGTAACGTACTACGCCAACCGTATGAGTCATAAACCCCAACACTGGGGTAGAAATCACGAAAGAGGTGGCGCCCTGTGTATACTACACGGACGTTAAACACCCTGCACCACGGAGCGGAAAAGCGGCGTGGCTACTGGGGACTTACGCCGCACAAAGCACGCAACCCGTTAAGTATTATAGATCCGTTATGGGTCTACAAAGGCGTCAGCATGACAGGTAAAAACCACGAGTCCTCCGCCAACGATGTCTCTGTGCACCATGGAGCAAAAGCTTGTGGCTACGCGAGGGGACAACTGGTACTGGTACGTGTCCCGAACGTAGTAGCTATCAGTACAAAAGGACCGTCTAGGTCCACGATAGCGTGAACGCACTACACCTGTAACGTGAGTCGTTATCTCATTATACCTCTATTCACCACGGGCCACCGAGTAAGTGGCTACGCGTAGGGAAGATGTACACAGCACGCGTTCCGTTGAGAATAGTTAAAATATATATAAACTGAGGCCGTAAGAAATACGGAGGAGTTCACGTGCCACGCAAGCTATACGAGTCGTAAACTGAGTTTGTTTCATCACGGAGCTCGAAACCGGTAGCTGCGTGGGGAAGAGGGGACTACCGTCGTACTCAGCACGTGTCCCGGTAAGAGAAACGGCCGCGGAACTCAGTAGTTCATGGCTACTGGTCCTCTACCACACAGCCGCGCTGCTGGTATAGGCCGTTAACTCCGTTTGTAGAAAATCACTCACGGAGCCGCGGCCGGGCGGCCACGGCGTGGGGACTGCCGTCGAACGCTAAAAACGCCCCAGCAAGAAAAACGACTGCGGAATACTGCAACACGCGCGAACGGTCGCAATATCCCGGTTCCGTTACCGGGTTTATAAATGCGCTGTAACGTGAAACCGCGTGAATATCTGTAGAATGTGAGCCGAAGGTCTCGTTCGACGCAAGAATCACATTCAGAGTAGTTGGAACGGTCGTGGAACTACGTAACACGGAGGGAATAGCTCGTGATGGTATGCCTCCCGTAAAGAAGGAAATCTTATCACCCGAGCGCAGGCCTCGAAACCCGAGCAAGCGCTAACACGCGACGCATCCTGGGAGCGTGACGCACCGACAAACGGGGACTCGTCCTCGTGTCCATGAACTGGTGAAAAACTATGCGGAACCGTGACGTTCAACGCGAAAATCTCACCAAGTCAGCTCACACGGACGGGGATCTCGAAACGAGCGGGTGTGACGTGACGTTGTTATGCGTTACCTTGCTGTAGAACTAAGCAGCACTACAGACCCAAACGTCATCCCATGCCCCGGACGGAGCCGCTTGTTGTGTTACGGACCCTTACGGGCCGTAAAACAAGCCGTGGGGGCCGTATGGAACCGACATCGGAGCCGCACGGACCCTAATGGACCCGATGCAAGTAATCCAATGGCTCTACAACTAGCCGTAAAAAGGGGACTAACTCACTTAAGACCCGTAGGGCGCCGCCTCTTGTGGGCCTACCGGTCCCATCGCGAACCGAGGACCACAGCGGTGTACACGGGTTTGAACATGTCGATAACACCAAAGCGCAACCTAGGAAGCGTTTACATGCGACGCATCGCAGGACAGTCAAGGCGCAGAACGCACCGACACTAGGGACCTGCCCGCCGTGGTCGATGATATAGGCGCAAAACATCGCGGAACTGTGACGTTCAACGCGGAAAATCCTACAGAGGCAGTTCACACGGCCGTGGAACAGCGTAGCTATGACCAAGCAGCTTCCTAGCTAGCGAACTCAACTTCGGGATTCATCGACAGTGTACGTTATCCCGTTGCAAAAACTCTGAAGTCGTACAGGCCCGCACGGTCTAGAGAAGCGTTTGCACACTATGCAAAGCGGGACCTCTGAGGTGCGTAGCGACCGACGCACGGAGGCCTGTCCTCCGTGCCTACAATACTGGTGAAAGTAATTGCGGAAATGTAACATTCAACGCAGATAATCGTATAAATGGTGTTCACATGATCGTGGAACTGCGTAGCTAATGGCCACGGAACCATGAATAGAATAGCTCTCACGGCGCTATACTACTTGTGAAGATTATCACTTGTCACCTGGCCACATAGCTCGTAGCTAGCGGGTGCATATCCGGGTAAATCGTGACGTATACGATATCCCGCTTAAAACCACGGAGCCGCACGCATCCGAACACCGGAGCCGCACGCTCTGGTCGCACCTTGAAAAATACCGGTCGCGGTGGAGTCTGTGCTCCGACCACGCCGCTTGAACCCAATCGCTGCAAAGAGTACCACGAATGGACTCGCAGCATAATCTGCACGCCGTAACGCCGCGGAGATGGATGTGACCGAGCGTAAATCAAAAGCGTTAGCACGCACGCCGGGACATCAGGGTGTGTAGAGCATCGACGCCGAGGGCCTGTCCTCCATGTCCATGATACTGGTGAAAATAATTACGGAACGGTAATGTTCAACGCAGACAATCTTAATTGCGTTTGCACGAAGTCGTGGAACTGCGTAGCTAATGGCTACGGGACCAAGAAGAAAATAGCTGTCGTGATGCTATACTTCTTGTAAAGAAAGTCATCTGTCACCTGACCACGAGCGTAGTAGCTAGTGGGCGTATAACCGGGTGAACCGTACAGTGTACGTTATCCCATTAAAGATAAGTTCCGCCACTGGAGCCGCCCAATGGAAGCGAAAGGACCCGTAAACGCGGACCGTGGAATCGTATGGAACCATACGGACCCGTAAACACGGGCCGCGGAACCGCCCAATGGAACCGCACGGACCCGTAAAACACGGACACGGAACCGTATAACTGTCGTGAGCCGTTGGCTACGGGACCAAGAAGAAAAATAGCTGTCTCAATGCTATACTTCCGGATTAACGTGCACGGTGTACGTCTTTCAAGAGGCGCCCGCTAGGAGTGGCGGCGCCCCGCCTCCCTGGCTTTGGACCTGGGTGGCGGTGGGGAGACGAAGAGGGCCTATCAGACCGCCGCTTCTCCACTTTCTCCGCCGCTCTTTGAAAGTACCGGTCGCGGTGGAGTCTGTGCTCCGACCACGCCGCTAGATCCCAATCGCTGCAAAGAGTACAGGGATTTGACTCGCAGCATAATCTGCACGCCGTAACACGTGAGATGGATGTCACCGGAGCGTAATTTAAAGAAGCGTTTGCACGCCACGCATCACGAGACATCCTGGGTGTGTAAAACATCGACACTCGGGACCTGTCCTTCATGTCCATGATACTGGTGAAAATAAATACGGAACTTGTAACGTTCAACGAGACAGTCTTAATTGCGTTCACACGAGCCGTGGAACTGCGTAGCTAATGGCTACAGGACCAAGAAGAAACATAACTGTCAATGCTATACTTCTTGTCAAGAATGTCACCTGTCACCTGACCACGTAGCTAGTGGGCGTATAATCGATTAAACCGCACGATGTACGTTAACCCGTTAAATACGGACCCGTGTAAACACAGGCAGCGGAACCGTCCAATGGAACCGTCCGCCCGAATAACGGGCAGCGGAACGTATGGAACCGCCCAATGGAACCGCCCGCCCGTAATAACGGGCCGCGGAACCGTATGGAACCGCCCAGTGGAACCGTCCGCCCGTAATAACGGGCCGCAGAACCGTATGGAACCGACCAATGGAACCGCCCGCCCGTAACAACGGGCCGCGGAACCGTATGGAACCGTCCAATGGAACCGCCCGTAACAACAGGCCGCAGAACCGTATGGAACCGACCAATGGAACCGTCCGCCCGAATAACGGGCCGCGGAATCGTATGGAACCGCCCAATGGAACCGCCCGCCC
Organism: Chiridota heheva; assembly: GCA_020152595.1. Classification (NCBI taxonomy): domain Eukaryota; kingdom Metazoa; phylum Echinodermata; class Holothuroidea; order Apodida; family Chiridotidae; genus Chiridota; species Chiridota heheva. Next base: position 475,249 of record JAIGNY010002877.1, read on the forward strand.
GTAATAACGGGCCGCGGAACCGTATGGACTCACGGAACCGCCCAATGGAACTGTTGGCCCGTAACAACGGGCCGCGGAACCGTATGGACTCACGGAACCGTCCAATGGAACCGTTCGCCCCGTAACAACGGGCCGCAGAACCGTATGGACTCCCGGAACCGTATGGAACCGTCCCCGGACTCGCAGCAGCCAGCGTTCAACGCGTACTAGGGCTGTGGAATCGACGGGGACTGTCCAATGGAACCGTTTGGAACCGTGTTTACAACTTAGGCGACGTTCGTTAACGCCCCTAAGAGGTTATCTCTCTCTCTCTCTCTCTTACCGTTACCGCTCTAGGCGCAACGCCTCTAAGAGCGTAACCTTCTCAGTGAATTTCTTTTATATCTGAAAAGAGAAGAACATATATCCATGCGTACATACACAAATACGGCAAAGTAAGTATGATCTTACGGACACGCTAAAGAGAGACGAGGCCTAGCAGTCTAAACAGAACATCAAAACTCTCTTAAACAGAAAAATTCTTCACTGAAAAATAAATTTCTTAAGAGAAGAACGTAAGTCCATGCGTACAAACCTAAACACGGCAAAGTAACTATGATCTTACGGACACGCTAAAGAGAGACGAGGCATAGCATTCTAAACAGAACAACAACACTTGCTTTAACAGAAAAAAAATTTAAACGAAAAAACTTTTCTATCTGAAAAACTTTAGAAACCCGAGAAAATGCATCCAACGTAATGACTTTACTAGCGCCGGGGTAGCGTGGGAAACACCAACCACTGTGTACTTGAGGTCTGTAAAGATAAAAAGGAAAGATTATTTTCCCTGTAATTAGGTCGTCGGAGAGACCCACCCACGGTCTCTCCGACACCCCAATTTCAATCCTGAAAATTAAATATTTTATCTCAAATCTGTGTAAGAAAAATAAAAATATTCATATGCTGTTAACGTGAAAACGAAAATAAGCTCGCTAGCAACAACTGTAGCTCCCTAGAGTTGTTACAGGGCGACCCCACATTTACCCAGCGGTGACTATGACCCAATGCGCATGCGCCAAAATCGAAAAAGGAAATTGGCCTAATGCATACGAGAAGGTGTACTGAAAAATCCTAACGTGTTAAACACTATACATAGTATAACGCTAGGGTCACCTCGAGGCGGGTGGGGCTAAGGGAGAAAAACACTAATTCCCGGGGCGAGAGGTCCCCTAGGCAGGCAAAACCTGTGCTCTAGGGCCTAAAACACCCACCACGAGAGTAGGACGCTCTCGAACTAGCCACTCGCTATGTACGAATGGAGACAAAAACCCGCTATCCTAAGTGTAGGCTACACGGGTAAAGTCGTGTAGGTCGGCCGAAGAAATCTCGGACCCATGGCTACCTCACCCTTCTCTCGGAAGACTTGAAAAGGTGAGCCAGATGAGAACGGGCAGCGTAAAAACCCTTCAGGTAGAAGCTGCCGAAGAGAAAAGAGTTAGAAAGGTTAATTAAAAATAAAATAAAAATGACCAGTTTTCAGCGATGTTAGTGACAACAACGCGCTGAAAAAGAGTGAGGTGGTACAGAGGTATTATGGAGGTCAGGGCTTGGCTGGTTACTGCGTTTTTTTAGGTTCGGTTAGAAGTGCGTTAGAATCAGGTCGTGTGACCAGATTGCATATTATAGCATGGAAGGTAAGGTATAACTTGAAGTAAATAGTTGACTTTACAGGATACCCCTTTTCGGCGCTAGACTTTATAATATATATATAACTTACACCAAAGTTCCCCTATGGTTAATGTTCTTACGACCCTTACGCGGGCGAGACGGCACTGCGAAAGACATCAAACATGGTATGAGGCAAACCACAGCAATTTAGTTACACCAGAAATGTGAATCAGATATATATCTGAAAAATTTCGAAACCCGAGAAAATGCAAGAAATGCAAAATAAAAAAACAAAAATGTAGGGGTAGCATGGAAAACACAAACCACTGTAGTCTTTGAGTCTGTGGAGATAAAAAGAAAAGGTGAATTTTCCCGAAAAAGGGGCGCAAGGAAGACCTCCCTAAGGTCCTCCTGCACCCACTAAACGAGCACCAGATGAAAAATTTGTCTTAAATTAGTGCTAGACTTATGAACTCACGCTATGTATGGTAACGTATAATAAAATATAGGCTCTCTTGTACAAACTGTAGCTCCTTGGAGCTAGTTGCAGCCAACTCCTTAGTCATCCTGTGGTGACGTCAAATTCGTGCACATATGCGCCAACAGCAAATCAAGAAGTTGGCCTAATGCATATATGAACTTGTACTGAAGATATCCTAACATGTAATACATACGTACAGCTAGGCTATCGTCATGGTAGGGCGGGAGCCTAGGGTGAGAAACACATTTACCCAAGGGAATGGAGTCCAAAAAAACTAGCACACCAGGTGCTAAGGACTAAAAACACCCACCATGAGAGTAGGGCTCTCTCGTTCTAGCCACCCGTTTTGTACGGGCAGATGGAAAAACACTCAGGACTCTAGTGTGATCTCAAGGTGAAAGTCCTGTGAGTCGGAGTGAATACTTCCCGGCCAGTGGCCACCACATCTTACCTCAGATGACTGAAAAAAGCTAGAAGAAAGTGCCAAACAGCTTAAAAACCCTCACAGTAGGAGCCGCAAGGAAAATAAATGTTAGAAAAAAGTGAAAATTTAAAGAAAATTTCCGACCAGTCCCAGCGATGTTGTGACAGCAACGTGCTTAAAAGAAGTGAGGGATGTTAAAGAAATTATGGAGGTTAGGGCTGGGCTGGTAACTATCTTTTTAAGTTCGGTTAGAAGTGCGCTAGAATCAGGTCATTGGACCAGATTACAAATTTATAGCATGGAAGATAAGATGTAACTTGCAGTAAATACATTAATATTATATCTCTCGCGATTTTTCGTTGGAAGATTTCTGACACCTTTTTCAGAACCATGAGAAATTTTTTAATTAATATCATCTCCACTGATGCTTATTCCCAATTTCCTTTGTGCAAGCGAATGAGAGTACTTGATTCCCCTGGACAGGACACCAGTTCATCGCAGGCTAACTCCCACGCAAGCTGGTTTCATAACTGAGTGTACTGGAGAGCTTAATTGGAGCAATCAGAAATTAAGCGTCTTGCTCAATTACACAATGTGGTACCCGGAGTGGGAATCAAATCAGAATTAGTACCTTTGGGGTCAAATACAGACCCTCTAACACTGAGCTGTCATGTTTCCCTGATGAAAATAGTATGCATTATAATAACCATTTAGTTTCTGGTGATTTCAATCTCAAGTAGAATTTTAGCATTGTAGAGTACATACCTCCACGTGCTTGCAATTCGCCCCTCCCTACAAATCTACCTCAGGATTCCTAGACCCACTGAGTTTTATCCCCACATAATTTCTTCCTCACTTGTAATCAGTATTGCCTATTTGCATTCTAGACACTTCAGGGTTATCTACCTTCTGACAGATTTTCTTAAGGCCATATCAAAGTTTTCAGTTTTATTCAGGTTAACCATTCATTGTTTGAGCTCCTTTCAGACAAAATTCACATTCCATCATTTTCTTTTCATGCCAAATCCAATTGTTTTGATTTTGTTTGATACCTAACCACTTGATTTAAGTTTCTTTTGAGTACAGATAATGAACTGTGATTTTCATTCAGAGCACGAAATCATTGTTCAGTACATTCCATTGGAAAGTTTCAACTAAGTCTTGACAGATCTCATCCTAAAGCAAAAATAAGCAACACAAGTCTGAAAGAGTCATGCATTACTAGATTTTATAGTTCAGAAAAAAAATTCATATTAACCTTCTGATCCAACTGCTCCAATAGTTGCATTGCTGAGTTGAATTGATGTGCTGAGCAAAGATTTATCTTTTGGTTCGTTCTTGTTCATCTCACAGGATACCCCTTTTGCCATTCCTTTCAAGCATCCATTCAGCCAATCAGAACCACCTGATACAGATTTAAACATTACCTCACTTTGCATGCAGCAATTCGAATGGTCATAAGTAAGATAAGCAGTGCCTGTCATACATTTAGGCGTCAAAGTTTTCAAAACATCCACAAAGTCTTCGTCCAATGGAATTAAAAGACTGTGAGATTCAAGTTTTCTGGTTGCGCCTTCCATCTGGCAAGACTTCAAGATGGTCACATCCAAATGCAAGTAGCACTTCACTACAAACGGAAGTGACAACGAAGGTGTAAAATGTTTTGAGTTTATATTGGATACCGCGTGAGAGTTTGGTGCAAAGTTGCAAAGAGGAATATCCTGAGTAAAAATTAACTTTTGACCATGCCCTTGATTCCAGTCAACACTACCTTCTACACAGACATAAAATGACCAGCCTTTGGTTAACGTCCAAGGTGTGCTGTTTCTTAATATACAGTCAATTAACACATACCCTCGATTTTCACCACTGCTTGGGACCTTGCATGATAAACTTGCCGTAAACCTTTCAACATGATCAGAATCTTTTGGCAGCTGTAATGATCTGCACACATAACAAGCTGTTGCGAGGCTTTCAATGACTGAACTCTGCCCTGATGATACCGTAAGAAGTTCTTGCATTTTCTGAGAGACTGTCTCCATGGAAATCATTAAGTCCTTCATCCTCTGTCCAGCCTGACTTGCAGAGAGATCCTGCCTGTCAGAATTCTTCTCTTTGCAGCTCTCAAGAGTGACCAGTGCAAGTTTTCCATTGGTCAGGAATGCAGCAATTTGCATCTTTTCTTCCCCTGCAAGAAAGATGAAATAAAACAATTTAAAGCCACAATAATTACTCTTCTGCTTTTTGGAAGAATACATGGTAAACCAAAGCCATTGTATATGTGTTGTATTACCAATAAGATGCTACCAGGGAATAAGTGATGGTGGTGGTGGATCAGTTCCTATAATGGAATATTATTAATACAATAATTCGGCCCATGAGGTCAAGTGCATTTGTCTGCTGCAGGCTGTAGAAAAATCTCCCAAGTTGAATCTATTGAGACTCGGAACTGGAACCTCTAGCATCTCAGTCATGTGCTCTAACAAGTGAGCCACCTGCCACCTGTTTGCCTCAATTCGAGCCATTTTAAGGTATCATGATTTTAACATAAGAATTTAAAGTGTATTTCTACATAAATCCTGCTTCTTTTTTAACAGTGGTTATATTTAGTCATTTTTGTGTGTGTGTGTGTGTGTGTGTGTGTGTGACGGAAGGGGAAGGGGGAGGGTACTAAGAATTTTTTTTACCCTTACCCTCATAGCAGAAATAAATGCCTCCTTTCTCACTTAAAGATACAACTTACTCTGAAACCACTTCCCAGCATAAAGATCAAGCACAAGTCTTTATCTTAAGAGACAAAATTAAGATTAAACAGCTTCTATTTTCAAAATGGATTTTGTCTAAATGGACTGGAATAAAGCCTTCACATTACCATTATACTTCGTTTTTGGTACCTAATAAACTCTGTACCAGAATAGCTAACATAATTTTTGCTTGCTATTCTGGTACACAGTTTATGAGGTCCCCAAAAAAGGAGTATAATGGTAATGTGAAGGCTTTATTCCAGTCCATTTTGACAATAGAATTCCATTTTGAAAATAGAAGCTGTTATTAATTTTGTGGTTTCTTACCTGTGGATAACATGAATAGGTCAGCTGCTCTGCAAACAGGGTATTCTTGACTTACAATCTTTAGCATATGTTCATCCTGATGATCATTTTGGACATCCTTCAGCATCGACTTAACAGAAATTAACTGCCTCCCAGTAGAATACACAAGTGAATTAGTACTGACCTTCACCACTGATAAGACAGGACCTTTAAGTAAATGTTCTGAATAGTGCAATGAGTCTTTTGATTTATTTGCAGTGATGGTGACCAACTTTCCTCTCCCTCCAACTAAAAGCAAGACACTCTCTGAGTTGCCTTCAGTATCTGTTATGTCTAAAGTGGATATCAGCCTGACCTCCTCCTCTAGGTTATATAGGTACCTGAAGCTGTTGCTCAAAGTAGAACTTGACCAACTTTTTGTTGGTAACCAAAGAACTCTTCCATCTGAAAGTCCTACAACCATCACTGGTGATCGCAAACTGACAGAATCTTGACCAAACAATTTGCAAAAGATCTTATCTTGACAACAAATGGTACCTCTCTGGGTGTACTTAGGAGGAACTTTTACAGAGGAAGAAGACATGATAAATTTCATTACTAAGTTGTGGTTTCTTAGATTATATTGATGACTTCTTGACATCTGATGAGAGGTACCATCAAGTGAAGTTAAAGGATAAACGGTTCCCTTTAAGAGATTGGGAATGAGATGTCGAAAGCATGCCTTCCTCTCAAATACAGGAAGAAATGTTGCCTCTTTTAAGTGCTGCCTGGGTTCAGTTTCACTACCAGGAAATATCTGCTTATAAAATGAGATCATCACCCCTAAATCTTGTAGTGATGCAGTAACTAAAACATTCTCACTCATCATAAACTTAAACATCATGTCCTCCCTCAATATCAGATATTTGTCATCCAGAATGAATACTTTCTCAGTGTCTGTGATTTGTGACTGCCGTGTCTCTGTATCCATACTGGTGGCGTCATCATCCTTGAGTAACAGTTCTGCAAATATACCATCATTCCGACAGGCATCAGTTGATGCCCTCTGCATCGTGTCACTTTCATCCCCATTCCTCTTCTCCCCTTCAGTTGTCCTCCCATGCTTGCTGAGATACAAAAAGGAAGTATGTATGTATAGTTATGTATACACTGACATCATATCCTTAAAGACCCATGGACAGGTAGGTACAATTTGAGCTAAGTTGAAAGATAATAGGCTATACACCATGAAAATAGGCTATACACCATGAAAATATGCTATACACCATGAAAATAGGCTATACACCATGAAAATAGGCTATACACCATGAAAATAAGCTATAAACCATGAAAATATGCTATAAACCATGAAAATAGGCTATAAACCATAAAAATAGGCTACAAACCAAGAAAATATGCTATACACCATGAAAATAGGCTATACACCATGAAAATATGCTATACACCATGAAAATAGGCTATACACCATGAAAATAGGCTATACACCATGAAAATAGGCTATACACCATGAAAATAGGCTATAAACCATGAAAGTATGCTATAAACCATGAAAATAGGCTATACACCATGAAAACATGCTATAAACCATGAAAATATGCTATAAACCATGAAAATAGGCTATACACCATGAAAATAGGCTATAAACCATGAAAATATGCTATAAACCATGAAAATAGGCTATAAACCATGAAAATATGCTATAAACCATGAAAATATGCTATAAACCACAAAAATAGGCTATAAACCATGAAAATATGCTATAAACCATGAAAATAGGCTATACACCATGAAAACATGCTATAAACCATGAAAATATGCTATAAACCATGAAAATATGCTATAAACCATAAAAATATGCTATAGACCACAAAAATATCAACAAAATCTCATCAAAATCGATTAGAAATTGACCATTTTAGAGCATTTTGAATTTCAGAGCCTTATTATAATCATATCTGCAAATTTTATTGTAATTTTGTGACATAAAAACAAGAAAAACGATGCATTTCCTTATGTTAACCTTTTATTTTTCAATTCTTCACTAATGTTTTTTAATAAGAGCAGTTGAATTTGATTAACAGATTTTGAAGTTCTATCATCGCCCTCTATTAAAATTTATCAAGAAAAAGTCTATGATTTTGAGTGACTAAAAGTTAAGACAGAATTTCAAAGAAATTCATTAAAGATTTTGAGCTGTCATCTCTTTCATACATCACTACTTTTGCATTCATCAAAATTCTTCATTATTCAGAAACTACAGCTGCTATTTTAGAGACTACTTTGTTAAGAATTTACAGCATTGTTTGAAAACAAATCTCTACCTGTGCACATACAGTGCTAGCGAGAACGAATGTGTCATGCATTCCCACGTTTCACATGGTTCACGCCGTCCATGGAGTATAACCGCGATCGGATTAACTATTGTTAAGAATGCGGGAAATCGCGATCAAAAAACCAGCTTAAGTTGTCCACTTTAAGTACAGTTTATCCGTGGTTACGAACCAGAAAAATCCGTTTAATGTTTCGCGGGGACAATGAGATCAATTCTTTTGTAATTGCGTTTAATCCCCGAGGTTTGCTGTTGCTCGACGCACACAAAAGATTTACAAGGATGTTTAAAAGGGATTAAAGACCAAGGCCCTATGTCATTTCCGAAATTTCAATAGGTTTAAGACTCGGTGTAGTAGACCCCTAGCCCGTATTGTGTGTGTGAACTTCATTTCTTTTGTATATCTACATGCAATCAATATCTTTTTCCACAGGTTCCTAATTCCATGATAAACAAAGAAAAAGAGAGAAAAATATTTCTCAAGTGTTCTTTTTTATTTGAAAAATAAAGAAGGAAAAAAACACATTCGCTATGCTTTTTCTTATACCATTACCAGCTCATCCAGCATTTACAATCAAGCATGTGCTGAACGTAAATAACTAAGAAATCCCTGAAGAAATCATTATTAATTCAAATTTACCCACTCAATGCCTTCCAAATCCTTATATTTTTGACTTCTTCTAATGTGTATTCCATATTAATATCACTTTAAAATCGGGCTTAAAAATTAAGAGTTATCGTAGTACCTGTAGACTTTCCATTTCCCGCTCTGTCGCAACGTAACTATAAGCCTACTATACATGTACATAACTTAACAACCAGGTCTCAAAACCCAGGTCCATAGCTATCCAAAATCTATGTTAAAACAATGTGTGTATTGTTCGTTTTGACATGTTGGGCATGGTAAAATTTTCCATCTCCCCAGGCTTGTAAACGCGCATGTTCAGACTCCTTGGTCACACCCATTTTCCTTTTATGGTCACATTTACTCTGGCTGAGACAAACTTTTCTCAAATGCATACAAGAACCTTGGGCAACTTATCACAATGTATCGTTGGGCGTTGATGTAAATAAGTCCTCGGTGTTCAAAATATCCCCTTTCCTTACAATTTATTTTGAATATTTCTGCAAAAAGGAAAAAAAAAAAAATACATACAATTACGACTTTCTTTTGCTCTTGACTTTTGATAAAATGTATTCTTAATGTATCGTTCTTTTTGACTGGGGGACTTGAAAGACAACTGGCACTACACACGATTCCTTATAACCACGCCGTAACTTTGTGTTACGATGGACTAATATCATTTTCTTGCACGTGGCAAATTTCATAAGGTTGCGGGAATTGCGCAACAAGCCTTGGCGATAATTATTTCAGATGTTTAAGAAATGCCCAGGGCACAGTTTACTTGCTTATACTCCCTGCTTCTACTCAACGTGGATGGTTACCATGGAAATTGAAACTGGATGTAAGGGGTGTGCCTAGATTCTAGAAAATGTAACGATCTCGTAAGATTGACCTATTTTTTAAAAGAATTTCTACAAAAGCAGGGCCGACAATGGGCTCAACAATTCAACAATACTTTTGAAGGGGACCAGTAGTGGCGCACGGGCGTAAGTGTGTGTTTGTGTGGGGTGGGGGTGGGGGTAGGGGTGGGGGTAAGCATTCCGTATATTTCTCATCAGTTTTACTTTCCCTCAACCCATCAAATAAACGATCACATTTATTTTCACCAAGTTTTGTGTTCAAGTTGTTTCCATCAAAAATAATTATTTACGCTTCAAGAAACGTGTTAGTAGGGAACCAAAACAATAATTCAACTAAACATATTTGTTAGAAGAAAATAATGTTATTTCAAGGCGGACAAAACCACTTACATGCAAACAAATGGAAGTTTGAAATTAGCTGTCATTTTAGAATGACAACTTGTTAGGAAAATCCAGTAATTCATAAAGTGGAAATGGAAGAAAGAAATGCATGTATGAAATAAAACTTGCTGAGGTTTTTGTATTTATTTATTTCTCTTGACATATTAGTAAAAGCAGTAAGAAGTGTTAGCACTTTTTGTTTTTGTATTTCCATCACACAACCTGTCTTATACATGCAATAAGTGGGCAACAAAAATATGTATTCTTAAAAGATCATGCATATTGAAAACAAAACAAAAACGTTGAGAATTTGACCAAACTATACTCATCTTGAAACGTACCTGCGGAAAAGAATATTGGGATATGAATTAAGGGTTAATTACGATGTTATACTGACGACCATAATAAAAAAAATTGCCATTTGCGAACAGAAGTCTCAATGAGTAGCACTACGCTATTGACTAGTGTGTATTACTGCAGGTTTACGTTGTTGTCAGTGGAACTGGTTTGAAAGGATTAGGTAACCACAACATCCCTGTCAATAGTTCTGTGGTTAACGCAAACCAGCTTTACAGAGTTTTATTGATTAGAGGGGATTATTTTCTGGCACAATAGGGAATGCAGGAATCGACTTAACATTACCACCTAATCCTGTCAAGTGCATTCCAAGGTAATGTAAATGACACATTCATTCCCGCTAGCACTGTAGCTTCCCCTTTTCACTAAGTACTCTACATTTTGTTCACAAAAACATACTTTTAAGAACTATTTTGCCTTCCTTTCAGGCTGATTACAGCTCCGCAATATAAAAAGATTCAGGGACACTGCTTGATACATTAACTACTCCGTTATTTACATTTCAAGTACCTTTAAAACTGCCCTTAAAGTGCCATAAATGCCCCTTTTGGTCACTGACACCCTGCCACTCTCTGGATCAAGCTAGGAGTTTGTAGCTCAACTCAAGAAAGAGGGTCTAAGTTGCTGCACAAGGTATCATAGGAACACTGATCTAATCTAACCTTTTTTCCTTGTAATGATCTTGATGACCTTCTTGAAGCCACCTTGTCAAAGGACATCCTAGCAGCATGCCATTATCAAGCCCGCAAAAAAGAATTGGCCTGGAAGCTAGATGGACAACTCTGCAGCAAATGCAGTTTGATGGAAGTTGGAAAACTTTCTGGAAAACAACAAAACAAATCTTAGGAATAATGATTAACATCTTCATTCATGATAATGACAATAATCATTCAACTTTTAACCAGAAACCAAAAGATTATGTGGTTCCGATACTCTTATAATTCTTTAAATATCCCACCTGCATCGTCTCAACATGTAGTGACCAATAATATTTAAAGGTCATCCCACAATTTCAAACAGACACACACAACACTAATATCATCTTCATCCACATAAAAATGCATATGCAAATGACATAGATGTCCAAAAAAAACATAATATGATTAGATCTAAACATGATGGACTGATTCATCTTCAAACAGGGGTGTACAAATCAAAGTAATAATAATATAAATCCCCATTGTTTTTGTAAGACAAAACAGACTTGCCTCAAGCCACCTAGCTACGGATGAATGAACTTGATGGTTTTATGTTACTCTGTCTGAAGATTACATTCCAAATACAGCAATAAACAATAACAATAACTCTTAAATCACATTACTTCTGGTGATTTAACAAATTGACAGCTAAGTTATTAGGATATCAATTGATTTGATAAAATAGTTTAGTGATATTTTGTGCTATAGGTATAGAAATATGTAAGTTATGACCATAGAAAACATATGGCATTCATTACAAGAGGCCATAAAGAAGCTACATGTTAAATTTTTAACAAATTCACATATACTGTATAATTGGGAGTATATAAACAGCTGAAAGATTTTACATCAAGCCCCACCTACCCATTAATATACATGACATCACCACCAAAAATAATAGGGCACATCTGTGGACCATGCATGGGCTATTTGTGTACCACATATGAATTGAAACCCATGTATAGTTCTTGAGATATTGTGTTTACATGCTCTATTCAACAAAATCATTTTAAGCCCGCCTGCAAGTCATATTAATGAAATTCAAAATTGTTGTACCATGAGCATGTAGACACTAGCTAACAACAAAATTACACTAAATATGAAACAAAACAGACTTATGCATATTTAAATAAAAATATTTCAAGATTTTAAGATTAAGCCCTGCCTACTCATTGATATGCATGACATGAACACTAAAAACAATAGGGCACATCTACTGGCTATTTGTGTACCACATATAACATAAATCACTGCTATCTGTGTACCACATATGACATGTATCCGTGTATGGATATTGAGATATCATGTTTACTGAGCTGGGCATCACACATACATACACCCCCACACACATGATCACACCCACACCCACACACACATGCCATCAAGACTGCATAGGTTCCTGATGCTGATCGCATTGAAACCAAAACTTGCAAGATAAATTGCTTAACAATCCATTCCCTGCACAAAAGTTCAAAAACTTTTCTTCTGGTGTAAGCTATTTTCAAAGCCATGTTAGACTTCAAAACAGCTGTTTGCAGACTCAAGATTCATTGTGATAACTAATTAATAGATGACTAAATTAGACATTTAACATATTTTTGAATGGTATTTTCACCACAAATTTTAGATTTGTTCATGAATAAATGTTTTATTTCCATCTTGATTTTGCTGGTGAAAAATGACTAGAATTTAATTTTTTCATATTTCCCCTGATTCTGCACCAAAGCCTTAAGGAGGTAATTTTTTGCAGGGAATCGATTGCTTAGGAATTTATCTTCCAATTTTTAAGTTTCATAACCAGGGATACAAGAGTTTTTAAATAAGAATTAAAAGATCAACAACACTTTTTCTCGTGTAGCTTTACACTAATGACCCCCATGGTTGCCATTTCAAGGGACTGACTTGACTGTTATGTATCTGTCTATTTGTGCTTAAATGAAAATAGAGAACAATGAAAGTGAAGGAAAGTAGGCTTGGCTTTGATGACCCATCGAGTTCCCAATCGCGTTGGATCAGTGAATATAGTAATTAACTAGTATTATAGCACTCTACCTCCGCCCCTGTTCGTTCCTCACTGGAATACAATCTATCTCAGAAACCCTCGACCCACCAAGTTGTAACCCTAAACAATCTCTTTCTCACTGTTGATCTGTATTGCCATTTACATTCCAAACACTTGAGTATCATTACTTGTGATCCATTGTTTTCAGTTTAATTCAGGCTAAGCATTCATTGTTTAAGCTCTATTTAGGGTAGATTCACATTCTATCATTTTCATTCAGAGGAAAAAACTTGTCTCCACACCACCTCCCCCCGCCCCCTTCGAATTTGCACCCTTCCCATGTTTCAATGTCTCAAATTTTAAAAACTTCTTCCTTAAGCAGTAACAAAACCACACACCAAAGTTATTCCAAATCCAAACATTATTTCTTGAGATATGTTGATGACAGAGCATAAATTACAGTACAAAGCTTTCAATTTTTATGATAAGCCCACTGTACATTTTGTACTCCCTGTAGTACCATCATACTGATGCCAGCTGTGTTAGTGATTGCTGTCATTTACTTACTGATGGGTACCACAAACCCCTATACCCTGCTGTGCTGTTTTAAACACTGTGCTAAAACATATTGTACATAGCAAAATCTCAGTTTTAAGACCTCTACGAAAACAAAACCAATGCACCTTTTCCTGCCAACAATGCTTATTCTTTATGTTCAAAACAAATTCATCTTAAAATTGTTTTGTTTACAGTGATTTTAGTTACTTTTATCAAAGCATTTACTGCAGTATTTTTCTTCTGTAAAATTTGACTGACGAGCTCTCCAGAGCATGGTCAAAGTTCAAACATTGATATCAGGACTATTACATTTTAGCAGGGGTAATACGTTTTAGTTGACTGAGAAAAAAAATAAAAAAATAATACTAACAAAGTACTATTATATTATGTAAACATTTCTCAATGTTTCATTTATTACTTTTAGCACACAGTTTACTAACTGAAACTATATGTATTTAATAAATTTATATGAACAAAAAGAAAATGTGGAACATAATAAACTTATTTGCAGATGATTGAATCAGTCCTAAAGCAACCCAGAAAAAAGTGTACTCAAAATACCTTAAAAATAGGAGAAATTGTCACGTGATGTCGTTTAAACATGCACTAAAGCTTATGGGATTTTTCAATTTTTGCTCTAGGTTGTTTGAACTCCAATTTACTACTGTGAAATTTGACACCTTATACTAGGATATGAATTGAATATTCAAAAGTTTTTACCACTGCTTTTTGAAATTCACCATGGCCTTTTCTTCCTTATTTATCGGGATGCCCCCAGAAAGTCAATAGTTAAAAACAAACATGCGGTGACTAGGCAAGATGGCCACCAAACTACTTGCATGTAGAACTGTTACCCTGTCGTGGTGCCAACTAGATCATGAGTATCAGTCAGAGTATTAAAGTATAAAAACATATAGGTGCACTTTGACTGACATTGCCGGGGGTAGTAGGGGTGAGTCTTACAACTGACAAGCGCATTACACACACTTTGTTGTTGTTAAAAGCTAAGCCTTACAGTTGTTGTAAGCTAGGCTAGGCCTTACAGTTGTTGTAAGCTAGGCTTTGGTATTGTTGTGTTAGGCTTTGTTATTTTTTTAATTTAAGTGTATAGGCTTATGTGTTTAGTGTGGGCTAATATATTGTGTTGAAGCTACGGTATTTCTTTAGGTGTTGTTGGGCCTATTGTTCCTCTTTTAGGTTACTGCTTTTGGTGTTCTGCTTCTGTTAAATATATTGTTAATTTTATAAAAAACATAAAAACTGTAAAATTATTTTCTGATAATTTAAAAAACACATTTACAGTACTGTATATCTAAATTAGTTTACCTTCATGTATTTTAGTTTATGATTATACAGTATTTGACTTAGGTTATGATTATATTTGACCTCTTATCTATTCCTACCCAACCACTTTATTAATTTTCCTAGGCTTCGTTATGTTACCGGGTGGGGGGAGGGGAAAAGGGGAGGGGGTGGTTCCTATTTTTCTTCTATTTTCACAATTTCACTTTTCTACACATTTTCTTTGTGATTAATTAATAAATTTAAGTTACGGTGGGCTTCTTGTAAAAGCTCCGGCTTCTAAGCCCTTCCACCATTTCCTCATAAATTGTTATGTGTTTTCATTATAAATATTATAATATATGCATGAAAATGGAAAAAAAAAAAATCAAATCAAATTGATTGTATGATCATGGAGAGTTCGATTTGCTGTGATAGCTGTAATATGTGGATTAATTTCCAGGTGTGACATGTAGTTTTGAGGAAGCTTCAATTGATAGTTGAGAATTTGTTGGTTTAAAGTGTACAAGGTTGAAGGCTTTGGAGTTGAGACTTTCTTGTTATAATTGTATTATGAAAAGGTTGATGCTAGTGTGCAGAATGAATTTTGTGGCTTAGATGTGGGTAGTCAGACATGTGATGTTGATAGTTCTTTGGGTGAGGAATTTGATAGGGTTTCTGTTCAGGTCGATAAGTCTTGAATCAGATTTTGTTGACAGGCCTGGTATAGGGTGTTGTCTGTAGTTGATGATTCTACAGGTACCATTGATCGTGAGGTTGTTGATTCATCTGGTACGTTGCCTGTGAAATCTGTTAGAGATAAGGTGTTATGGATAGGGGATTCAGATAATGTGTTATGGATAGGGGATTCAGATAAGGTGTTATGGATAGGGGATTCAGATAAGGTGTTATGGATAGGGGATTCAGATAAGGTGTTATGGATAGGGGATTCAGATAAGGTGTTATGGATAGGGGATTCAGATAAGGTGCTATGGATAGGGGATTCAGATAAGGTGTTATGGATAGGGGATTCAGATAAGGTGTTATGGTTAGGGGATTCAGATAAGGTGTTATGGATAGGGGATTCAGATAAGATGTTATGGATAGGGGATTCAGATAAGGTGTTATGGATAGGGATTCAGATAAGGTGTTATGGATAGGGATTCAGATAAGGTGTTATGGATAGGGATTCAGATCAGGTGTTATGGATAGGGGATTCAGATAAGGTGTTATGGATAGGGATTCAGATAAGGTGTTATGGATAGGGGATTCAGATAAGGTGTTATGGATAGGGGATTCAGATAAGGTGTTATGGATAGGGGATTCAGATAAGGTGTTGTGGATAGGGGATTCAGATAAGGTATTATGCATAGGGATTCAGATAAGGTGTTATGGATAGGAGATTCAGATAAGGAGTTATGGATATGATATTAAGATAAAGTGTTATGGATAGGAGATTCAGATAAGGTGCTATTGATAGGGGATTCAGATAAGGTGTTATGGATAGGGATTCAGATAAGGTGTTATGGATAGGGATTCAGATAAGGTGTTATGGATAGGAGATTCAGATAAGGTGTTATGGATAGGGATTCAGATAAGGTGTTATGGATAGAGGGGATTCAGATAAGGTGTTATGGATAGGGGATTCAGATAAGGTGTTATGGATAGGGGATTCAGATAAGGTGCTATGGATAGGGATTCAGATAAGGTGTTATGGATAGGGGATTCAGATAAGGTGTTATGGTTAGGGATTCAGATAAGGTGTTATGGATAGGGATTCAGATAAGGTATTATGGATAGGGGATTCAGATAAGGTGTTATGGATAGGGGATTCAGATAAGGTGTTATGGATAGGGATTCAGATAAGGTGTTATGGATAGGGATTCAGATCAGGTGTTATGGATAGGGATTCAGATAAGGTGTTATGGATAGGGATTCAGATAAGGTGTTATGGATAGGGATTCAGATAAGGTGTTATGGATAGGGGATTCAGATAAGGTGTTATGGATAGGGGATTCAGATAAGGTGTTATGGATAGGGGATTCAGATAAGGTGTTATGGATAGGGGATTCAGATAAGGTGTTATGGATAGGGGATTCAGATAAGGTGTTATGGATAGGGGATTCACTTAGCTATGTTGACACAGAGTTTTGAGAAATTTTTAGATCATAGTAGAAGGATTATGGTGTGTCTTCCAGGGGCGAGGGTTGATGATGTTAGTTCTTGTGTTGAGACTTTATGTAAGAAGGGTAAAGATATCATTGTAGTTTCAATTGATACCAGGGTTCTAGCAATGGTGGGCGACGCTGGGCAGGCCCGCCCAGGACTCGCAATTCCTGCCCATCACTCGGCTTTAAGACTCTTCAGCCCAGCACTCAAAAGTTCAATTCGGTTAAATAATTAAGTGTTTAAACAAATCTCCTTTTAATCTCGCTCTATTTGTCATCCACTGATTTACACACACAACATAACATATATTACGCGCACAATAAATTCCGATCAAAACAACTGAACTATTGGAATTCAACGCGATCAAATGTACATACTGTATTATCATAAAATCACCCATACACAAAGCTCTTTGCATAAACGTACGTACATGCACACAGTTCAGGTTCATGTTTTAATTCTTGTGAATCACTGCTGGCAACTTGCCAAGTCCGTCCCTTGCCATACAAACAAACCTTAACAAAGTGAAAATCACACCCCCAAAGGCCCAAGGCGTGCTTATAGACCAGTCCAAATGTAAGTAACCAATCACATTTGTTATGAACCCCATATGCACTTATCATTATAACGGACTGATCGATATTCTTTTATTTTGTGGGGGATTTTATATTGATAAAAGTTGTTGCGTAGTTCATAGGAACATGTGCCGCTTGGCTTTCGTCGAACGATACTGGGACGAAAATAAAAGCGGTAAAAAGTTTGGGCAAGATGAATTACAATGGGAATTGAGCGAAGAGTTTCCGGCATATGTTTGTACTTCTTTTTTTAAGGGAGGAGGGGGAGGGGGAGGGGGAGGGGGTGGGAAGAGGGGAGGGCACTTTGACAGTTGAATATCCATTGTTTTTAATTATCCATTATACATAAAAATTATTTTGTAAATCCTTCTACCATTCCGACTAAAAGAAACAAAAAAACTTTTTAATTGACAATTTGTCAATAGAAGTGGACTAAATTTGAACAGTTGTTTATGAGAGGGGGGTCTAGGAGGTCACCTTGAATTATTACTGGAGCCCGGCACTTAAACTTGTCTAGCTAGAACCCTGATATTATTATTATTCCTGAAATAAGGAATCTCTCTTATGAATCTAGGTTGCACATTCTTGATTTGACAACGCTTGAGATGAGAAGAGTACAGTTCGTGGCGATATGATTCACGTTTTTAAATTCCTATCTGGTAGTGATGCTTTTACTTCCTGTAATTTCTAGCATGTTTCAGCTAATACTCATGTGACACATGGTAAGAGTTTGAAGTTGTTCAAAGAGTTCTCACGGATTGATATTGGGCATTTTTGCTTTTCGCAAAGAGTTGTTAATGAGTGGAATTGTTTGCCTGAGTGGGTAGTTAGCTCCAATTCTGTTCACAATTTCAAAGCCAACATTGATAAATTATCTATTAACTCTGGGCGTCTTAATCTTTTATTTATATTTTGGTAGTGGTGTAGTTTGGGATTTTTGTGGGGTGACTAACCCTTCTTAGCCCGTCACCTTGTTATGTTACATGTATCTTATGTATTAAGACAAATCCAACAATAATTAGATTTCCGGGAGTTTTTAGTTGAGTTATGTGCAATTTTGGTAGAAATCATGAAAAATTGTGTTTTCTCCCATTGACCGTAATAATAAGTGCCCCTATAAATTTTATTTCGGTTGATCCCTATATCTAAACAGTAATTTATTTTTCAATCATACAACATGTGAATTTTCAACCACATATATGGTACGACAAATGGCAATGTCAACCATGCTGAGGCCCTAAGGGATGTGAAATTGCCCCAGACTGCATAGTTTGCAAGTGTGCATGGAAGATAATTTTCAGATTGAATTTTTTCTTCGCCTATGTCTAGAAAATGTGCACCAAGATCTAGCCTACAAAATATACTCCAGTGACTAGAAAATGTGCACCAATAATCATCTATCTGATACTAGTGGAAAAAATACAAACATATCTAAGAAAAGGCTGAAGTTGCAATATGAAGAAGTTTTCATGTGACAAGAACTTGACTTTTCTAAACATTTTAATGAAAACACTAAAAATTTATTGAAAGATGTGCACCAAGAATCAAAATTATGCGCCTAGAATTACAACTGTGCACCCAAACCATGAAAATAACTTTTTATCTCTCGCTATCTCTGAATTTTTTTTTTTTAGCTAGAAACAAACTATGCAATATACCGATACAATAATAGGCCTAACTACTGTAGGCCTACATCTGACATGGTAGACATAATCGCAGAACTACTACTACCGTGCGCTCAAGTCTCCGGTCAAACGACAAGTACTTGTAAATAAATAAACATCTCCCACAAAATACAGCAAGATGATCCACTCCTTCGTGGGTAAAAAGATGTTTTCGTCCATCTGTACCAAAACTTTCTAGAATTTCGACTTTGTGGTTTGTGAGACTCATAATGCATGCCACATCATTCGCAAATTTGCGCGACGTCTCGATCCTTACTGGTAGCGTGAAACTAATTATAAACAGCTTTGAAACCTATGATAAATGTACCAGACATGAGGTTTTGCGATGTTCTCTGAAAAATACTTTCTAGATGACATGTCAACCACACTTTCCGGCAGAATTAAACAACTTAAATACATGAGCTTTTGAAAAACACTCCCCCCATATCTTGTATGGCTTAGAAGGCTGAACCATTGAAGGAGATCGGTGGTGTGGAGCTTCATCCTCTTCTCCGAATAATTCCCAGATATTGTGTAAATTTAATAAATGTAGTTTTATATTTTCTTACGGAAAATAAAATTGTTCAGCTCCAATCCCCTCCCCAAAACAGGGTGGCAACCTAAAGGGATTTATTCTAACCTGGAACTTTAACTTGGGCTTTATGGCAAAATATGAAAAAGGTTTAAAAATGGACATATACAATGTCTCCGGGCTTCCTGCGGAGAGTCAACGATTTGTTTCCCAATATTTATTTTCTACTTTTACAACTTTCAAACAGCAAAAGTAATCATGAAAAAATAGGATAAATAATTTATGTTGCCATCATCTGATCTTAACATACTAATTTGTTATTTTTGAAAATGCTTCCTTTAACTGCAAAGGGAAAAGTAAAATTTTTCCAAAACAAGGGGAGAAAAGTAGTTTTTAATCAAAGGAGCCAGCACAGCACAGCAAAAATTCTTGCCGAATGGGCGGTGTCCAATTGTCTCGGCTTACATAGAGAAAAATAAAGGGTTTGCATGGAACACAATCTTTCATATTCCTATAAAACTAAGCATTTTTTAATCGCAAGATAAATCAGTACAACAGGAAAGTAAATGGGTGTGCTCATGCTCATGTACAGTTGGTACAGATACCTACATTCCCATATTTTGACTGGAAATTATCATTAAACTTTAGGGGCAAGGATGCACATGCCCGCTCACTTTTATCTAATTGTTATTTTTCATCTTCAGCATTTTTGGGAACTGTTTATGTGTCAATAGAGAAAGTTCTTGATCCGCCCCTAAAAGCTGCGGTGTTTTCCGCCTCTAGTTCTCAGGGCGGAAAACGGGCCGTTTTTCTTAACTGTCTAATTATTAGATTTAAAACAAAGTGAAATCGTGGCTTACAAGTTGAGGGATATAAATGTTTTATATAAAATATAAAAAAACGTAAAATTATGAGTATAGGTCTACGATAACATTCGTTCGGAACAATTTAAAATAACACAACGGCGGTTTATTGAGTTATCACTAATCAATCTTCTTCAATTATTGACATATTCAGACTTTTCTTAAATTTAGAAAATACTTGTATTAAGACGGTTATCAATTCCGAGTAGAACAATTTGGGGGTTAAAAATCACAAAAACGTAATCCCTATCATGCTTGAAAACCCTTTCAGATGTGCAGTGGTTCAGTGGTTAAGGAAAGGTACCGGGTTCGACTCCCTTCGCTAACGCTACAGTGTGCCCTTGAGCAAGGTACTGCTCTACTTGCTTCAGTCCACTCATCTGCAAAAGCAGTGCCAGCAATGTTGGGTAATTAAACGACTTAGATAACTAATCATTATCACATTCACACAATAAAATAAGTATTTCAGAAAATGAAATACAGAGAATGGAGAAAAGTAATATTTCAACATACCCCGCCGTGTGCCAACTATAACCCCAATCTCCCCTCTCACCTGATGACTTCAGGGACGGCGATAAGAAAAAGGTTCCCATCTTAGCAACAAAAAGGTCCAGGAGAGGGACCCACATCGAGGAAGACGATCAGAAAAGGAAGCCCATCTTAGCAACCGACGAGGCCCATGAAAGGGGCCTCACATCAGGGAAGGCGATCAGAAAAAGGGGCCCATCTTAGCAACCATCGAGGTCCATGAAAGGGCCCCCACATTGGAGAAGACGATCAGAAAAAGGGACCATCTTAGCGACAGCCGAGGCCCATAAAAGGGGCCCCACATCGGGAAAAGCGATCAGAAAATGGGTCCTCAAGCAACCGACGGGGTTTGTGAAAGGGGCCCACATCGGGGAAGGCGATCAAAAAAGGGGCCCCATCTTGGAAAACGACGAGGCCCGTAATAAAGGCCCTCACATCTTTTCGATTTTCCTGGCAATTTTGATTCATTTTTGCTATTTTTCTGAAGTTTGCTTTTTTTGGAGGGCAATTTTTGGGGAATTTCATTAAATTTCTTTCATTTTTTGGCAAGTCTTTTCAATTTTGGGGAAATATTTTTGGATATTCGGCAAATTTTCTTCCGATTGTCAGCAAATTATCTTCAATTTGTTTCATTTCAGGTAATTTTTTCAATTTTTGGCAATTTTGTTCAATTCTCTGGTAATTTTCTTCAATTTTGAGCAATTTTCTACATTTTCGAGCAATTTTCTTCATTTTGGGAATTTTTCTTCGATTTTCGGATTTTTTTTTTTACTATTCAAAAGCTTTCAACGGAGATCGGACAAAATATATTTCTTATAATTTATTTTATAGCTGATCTTGACCAAACAGCCTGATTAGACCGTGGTCCTGACAACTCCTCCATTTCGTCCCCGTCCCGTTATTGGCATAATGATACTCCTGTTTCCTATTTTCAAAATTGAAGGAAATATTTGTTTCTATGAAAAACTGAGGAAGTCGAATTTGAAAAAATATTTAAAAAAAATAATAGTAATAAATAAAAAAGTAAAATAATAATTTCATCGAATTTATGGAGACAATAAATTGTATCAATCTTCAAAAAGGATCCGCATCGGGGCTGAAGTCCCCCGAATCAAGATTTCGCATATGGGGTTGATGGGACGATGTCTCCGTACCTTTACAAAAAATGTTTTAATTGCTAAGCTAATATTAAGCTACCGTAAAACAAATAATGAGAATTTGATAACTTCAATGAACATATGCAAATTTTCTGATGACACTAGGCTGTACACTGAGGATTGTTGATGATGCTGGGGAATCTTCACTTTTGCAAACTGATCTTGATAAGTTAGTTTCTTGGTCCCAAACATGGCAGATGTCATTCAATGTTGATAAATGCAAAGTTATTTATTTTGGTCAGAGTAATTTGGCTTTTGATTACTGCATGAATGGTTTAAATCTTGGTTGTGTTGATCAAGAAAGGGATCTAGGTGTTGTCATTACTAGTAATCTGAAGCCTTCTAAACTGTGTGCTTTAGCAGCTGCAAGGGCAAATAGGATGCTTGGTTTGATTAGGAGAATTTTTTGTTTTCTTGGTAGAGAGGTTGTTCTAAATTTGTATAAGCAGTTAGTCAGGCCTCACCTTGAGTATGCTATTCAGGCTTGGATTCCTTTTCATGAGAAGGATAAGTTCATTTTAGAGCAGGTTCAGCGAAGAGCCACTAGACAAATTCCCGAAGTAAGGGATATCTTTTATAAATCTAGGTTGAATTCTTGGTTTGACCACGCTTGAGTTTGGAAGAGTATGTGGCGATATGATTCAGAATTTAAATTCCTATCTGGGAGTGATGCTTTCACTTCCTGTAATGTCTTGCATGTTTCAGCTAATCCTCATGTGACACGTGGTAACAGTTTGAAGTTGACCAAAGTGTTCTCACGAATTGATATTCGGCGTTTGAGCTTTTCGCTGGAAAAGTGGGGGTCATTTGCTTCCAATTTAAGCCCCGCCTCCTCTACACTGTATAAATAACTGAAATAAAAGGTACTTAACGATCTATTAATACATTCAAATTGTATTTGTTTATTTCAGCTAAAGAAGTTTCTGGTTTAAAAAATTGTTTTATATCCAATAACTTGGGTGCTTGTTTATATCATTTGTTGTTTTGTCGTAAATGCTGTACTTATAAAACTGCTTTGCCATCATTTTCAATTAAAGTGTGTCAAAGTTCTGCGAAGTCACAAACAAGGCGTGTTTTATTTAAGTTTCCCGAAAATGATAACACCAGCTAAACTGATTTTTGTAACTTTGATGTGCCACGACGATGAGTGAACACACAATTACAACGACGGGGTTGTCGCCTGCGTATTCAGTTATGATAGTAACAATGCTATCACGAAACGCTCAATACGACCCGGACGAGAACACAGGTACAACGTACGGACAGACATAACATCGACAACCAAGTCAATAACCACGGCCTTTGATAACCCAGTTGTGGTGCACTGGCGTGTCTAGCCAACCCAGGCTTAAACCCAGGGCCCCGTGGTCTGTAGACAGGTATGATAACTGCTACACCACAGTTAGTAGACAAAATTTTATAAGAATTACTTTGACTGAATGCTTCGCTGCATCGTAAATACCCCACGAAAGAACCTTGTTGATGTTCAAGTTCTAACTAAAGCCTTTGTTTTTGATGACGTCATCCGCATTCTAACAACAAGACCAAATATCAATTGCTGATATTCTTCGTATATTTTGACGATGTATTCATCGAATTGATGAATTTCACTTGAGTGATAGCTTAATAAATATATCAGAACATCATCATACATAAATATTTCAAAAGAAGTGCTTATAAT
Source organism: Chiridota heheva (assembly GCA_020152595.1). NCBI lineage: Eukaryota > Metazoa > Echinodermata > Holothuroidea > Apodida > Chiridotidae > Chiridota > Chiridota heheva. The sequence goes on from JAIGNY010002877.1 coordinate 499,111, forward strand.
ATTGAAAATTTCGTCACTTAATGATAGAGATTGCTGTAACATTTTCAAATCATAAAGAACCGTCTATTATAAAAATAAGGTTTAACAAATTACTGGGTAATGTGTAAACATTACAACATCCGATTCAGGCTCACTGAATATATATTAATTGTTATTTATTTGCGAAATTCAAATAATCAAGATTATTAATGACCAAAACGGACATGAACACAATATAACTCGCAGTAACTTTCCTAAGTTGATTTTAAGTCTGAATCTGAATCTGAAACGGTTAAGTCGGCAAAAATCCTTCAAGAGGACATGAACGCCAACCGAGCGTAAAAAGTATGAGTAAAAAATAATATAAAAAAAAAACTAGTTAGCAATACAGGTGTTAGTAAGTTTAGCTTTGAAACAATTGAGACTTAGCGCATGAACAATGTCTGACGGTAAAGCATTCCAATCCTTTAGTGTGTGAGGGAAGAAAGAGTGTTTATATTCATTCTTTTTAGCATAGGGAACCTGGAAATTAAGGTCATGATTATTTCTTGTATTAGTTCTAACGGTGGGGATAAGTTCATCTTTATTGATGGCGACAAGATTGTTATTGATTTTATATAGCATATGTAGCCGGGTGTTGTATCGTCATGTTTTAAGCAGGGGCCAATCTAATTTATAAAGCATGTTTTTACACTAGATTTATAAGAGTAGTCTGCCATACAGAACCTGGCTGCTCTCCTTTGAATAGATTCAAGTTTATCCACATCGCACTGGTGATGGGGGGTCCCAGACTGCAGATGCGTACTCAAGTACTGGCCTGACTAGAGCTTTATAAGCAGTGGATTTAACGTCGGTGGGACAGTTTGAGAGGTTACATTTTAAAAGGCCAAGTATAGAGTTAGCTTTCTTGGTTATGTTATGTATATGTTTATCCCATCTAAGTTTATTATCAATTTCAACACCTAGGTATGGGTGGGAGTTGACATGTTTTAGTGGCTGGTTGCATAAGGTATAAACAGGTGATTTAAAGCATTTCTTAGAGGAAATTGACAAGATGTAGCATTTGGAGGGGTTGAAATTCATTTGCCATTTGTTTTGCCATTGTTCAAGTTTGTTAAGATCATCTTGGAGGATTTGTTGGTCAGAGGGGTTATCAATTGTTCTGTACACAAGGCAGTCATCAGCAAACAGTCTGACTGTGCTGTTTATATTATCAGGGATGTCATTTATATATAAGAGGAAAAGTAAAGGACCCAAGACAGTACCTTGTGGTACACCGGATAAAACCTGTTTAGAATCAGAAAAAATCAGTCAAAAAAGATTCCCCCATTTTAAATGAAACATCCCTAATTTGCTTCTACGGCAAATGAACGCTTTGCGTGATACACTTTTCGATATGAATCCTCATGTGACACGTGGTAACAGTTTGAAGTTGACCAAAGTGTTCTCATGGATTGATATTCAGCGTTTTAGCTTTTCGCATAAAGTTAATGAGTGGAATGGATTGCGTGAGTGGGTAGTTAGCTCCAATTCTGTTCACAATTTCAAAGTCAACATTAATAAGTTCTTTATTAACACTGGGCGTCTTTGATTATTATCAATTTTGGTGGTGTTAATTTGGGCTTTTTTATGGAGTGATTCACCCTTCTTAGCCCATCACCTTGTTATACTATGTTATGTTATATAAATATGAAATGAATATCAATTCGCAGAGTTGAAAAAATAGAAAGGTAGTTTTCAACAAAGTGTATAACACTGCTAACGAGTAAAAATATATTGCTTTAATATTGTAAATTATTTTTGTTAAAATTCCGAAGGGGGTCCGGACCCCCTCCCCACCCTCTCCCTCCCCTATGGATCTGGTGACGACTGTGTGGTTCGACCCTCCCGCTCCCAGATTAAGTTCCCCAATGGTTCACCAAAATGTAAAAAAGGGTCAATAATTTTTGCCTTTAGACCTTTTTTTTTCTTTTGTTTTTTGCTCCTCAGTAAAATTTAGCTTCCGAATAGTTTAAGGACTTAATTTGGAACAAAATAATGTCATCAGAAATTCCTTCGTTCTACGACCCTACCCCATCCCCTTTGCCCCATCCAAACAATCCAACAATTATCTTTGGTCTGGATTCTAAGAAATATCAATGGTTCTGGGGAATTGATTAGTTTTATGCTACCAATTTGATGCGTTACATGTGTACTTTACTGCACTGCTGCATACGTCAGTAAAGCTAGACTAAACGTTAGCTTTTGGCGAACTTGTGGAGCACTGGCAGACTAAGTGTCATTCTACCAAGGACGGTCACTCTAATCTAACTTAGCTAGCGTTATATGTAGTACAATGTTTCTCATCAAAGCTTTCTCATCGAACACTTTCTGCACACCTCAGAATCTCCGAATTTAACCTTGGGTAAGTCAGTCGGCGGCGCTAAATTAGCCTAACCTTAGGCCATGCGTAACGTTAGGCCTATTGTGTTGTAATTCAGAATTTAGTGTACAAAAATAATATTAGCCTAGGCCTATATCTATACACATCCCTCGGTACGGTTGACTTTAAAATTGCGTAGGCCTTAGTTGTTATACACATCCCTTACTTTATTTACTTCTTGGTTATCGGTATAAACTTTGTTTGCACATTTTTCATGAGCTCTTGTCAGTTGTATGACTCACCCCTACAACCCCTTGGCAAGACATGAAATAGTGACTCACATGTGCGTCATTGTACCAAATTTTCATTCATCAGAGCGACTCAGGAATGGGTCAATTTATTTCAGACCCATTGACTTTATGCAGAGGTGATTGATTTAGGGTAAGTCATTTCACAAAAATTGTCAGTCACCTAAGTGACTGAGGGATGCGTCAATGTACATGTTTTGTCCACCCACTTTGGCGCAATAAGTTTTAGGATGTTCCACTGAAGTGCAGGTTGATTTTTAACTGACAACATTTTTTTGCTTCATTATACAGTAATTTTATTAAATAGTTTTAGTATAAAAACTGCCAAAACAAGTATTACAGTGAGCGCTAGGATTGCCATACAAGGGTTGTTATAGCTACCATACAATTGCTATGTTTTTGAAAATGCACACATTGTAGAAAATTGATAATTGAAAAATAGCTTACTTTTTTGATATCCTTAGAGTTATACCAATTAGTAAAGTCTAAATAATACACTTTTCCAAAAAAACCTTTTTTTAAATCTTTAATGTAAAATGGGACAATGTTCATGTCATTCAGATTGTAATTTATTGTAGACTCATGAACCATTTGTTTGGGTGTATTATATCCATCTATTATGCCTATAAACTTTTTCTTTTAAGAGGTTGTCCCTATTCACCCCGACTTCAGGGTGGATAGGGACAACAATGTTTTAGGAGTATATATGCCTGTTAACCCAGGAGGAGTCAGGTAGCTCAGTTGGTAGAGCACACGACCGAGATGCTGGAGGTACCCGGTTCAAGCCTCGGACAGGTCTAACCAGTTTTTCCACAGCTATGCAGACAGAGACACCCAATCATCAAAACGGAAGTACGTCGTTTGCAGCTCCTGCTCCTCATTCAGCTGTTGAGAAAAGTGGCAATGGTTACGCTGTCTGTCCTGGTGGTAGGACACTGGTTCTCAGAACACTTTTCGAAAAGAGGAGGGTGAAAACCCGGTGTTCATCCACTTCCGTCAAGGTCGCACAAGACTAGCATCTGCTATGCAGGCTATAGCTTGGCGTCTATGCTCCATATAGGAGTCTTGCCGAGTTCCCGCAAGGGAGGATCATGTACAAACAAACAAACCCCTAGTCAGATAACATCTGAGTGTTATACGCTATAGCCACTACATGGCTGGTATACACAGTCAGAAAACGCTGTATACTGTACTATAATGTTGAAACTGCTGCATTGGCTTATCATAGAAGTGTAGATGAATTTCGACTATTACGCTAGAATAATTAGCTATGATTTAAGGTCAACTTTTGACAATGCCTTTCATCATCATGGAACTTACGTAATACC